>JAVKPL010011071.1:0-114971 GCA_032173675.1 Gastrolobium villosum | reverse complement strand
CAATTTATCTTAATACCAATCATTTCTTTTCCCTCCCCTTAACATTTTTGAGAATAATTTTATATAATCAACAAATAAATTTTTTATTTTTTAAACTCTTTTCTTTTTTGTAACTTCAGCTTAAAAATAATTTAGATGTGTCAAACAAACCTTAATAGACTGCAATTGGTTAACGTTTTAGACAGATATTGGCCCGACTCAATTTTCTCTGTTTCACCTTGATCTTTTCGTGCATAACCGTATACGATTACTCATTTATATATATATATATATATATATATATATATATTTTAATATCTTCTAAAAGATACTCCGTATAATTGTACCATCATATTGTTGATTTGTATGTAGCTTTCTATGTTTTTAATGTTTTTAATGTAAATATTTTTTTTAAGGAAAAACCCAAAATGTTCTTATGAAAATTAACACTTAACCACATCTTTATGAATTAAAATTGGATATATTTTGATTCTATATGAAGATATTGGTCTTCTGTAGATACATTCAAGGTAAAAGTCAGAACTTTGGGAAGACATCCCCGTTTGATCAATTCTGCAATGTTTGAAATTTTATAAGTCGGCAATATTAATTAATGTTTTTGTATTTTTTAAAACAGTCGGGTTAATGGATATTCCAATTTATTCTATTGAGATAAGCTCACTGTGATCATGTTGAGTTGGGCTTTTGGCATCTTTTGGTATTGAGCCTAGTTGGTAGTATAGAGTAGACATTAGTGTTTGATTGGGCTTCTGTGATGGGTAAACCCATCAGACACACTGTTGATTAGGGTTTTGCTAGGTACCCTATAACACCTCACAATTCGAAATTAAGTATTAAAACACTAATTGAGCAATTAAGTGAAGAACTAGTGAAAATCATGAAGATTAGGCCAAAATACAAAGAAAGGGCAAAATGATAATTAGCCAACACACAACCCAAGGAAGATAAAAAAAATTGAGTAGAAGGTCTCAGATGATAAAAATAACCCTGGAAATGGATTCAGAACAAAAAATCGAGTGGACAAGCAAGTTTCAGAAAAATCAGTGAATAGTGTTTTTCGCGGGTAAAAATACCGCGGTACGATTGCACCGTAAAACGTGCCGATTGAGTTTTGAGCTCTAGGTTTCAAATATGAGTTATAAATGGTTTATAGAGTTAGGAAATATGATTTATGGAAATATTTGATGGAATTAAGTCAGTTTGGGGAAGCGTGCCAACGGCGCGCGCAATAGCTTAAAACAGTGTTTTCTCCGAACGACCGGAAAACTCAGGATTCATCTGATCAAGTATAATTAAAGGACAATGGTTAATGTTAAAAATTAGAGTTTGTAAATAGGTTTTAAATTCATGGACGTTTAGTGGAACCGGAGGGAGATTCAAATGAGTTTGAAATCGCGTGAGGTGGCGGTGGGACCCACCCCACTTAAACCACATCACCCTAGGACACTATTCATCATCATTTTACTCCTCCCTCATGAGCAAACCCGCAGCCCCCTTCCTAAAACCCCATTTCCCCTTCAAATTTCATCTCCTTATAACTCCATCATTTCTTAACCGAATCAAGTGATTTTTGTGTTGAAATTTGTTGGAAACAACCTTCCAAACACATTGGTACCACTCTTGAGCCTTGAAATCGCGTGTGTGAGGAGATATAGCCCAATCACAGTCGCAGTTTGGGTGGAATTTTGGTGTTCTTGGAGCTTCCAAGTGCTCCAATGGTGGAGTATAGTTAGGAGGAGTCTTGTATCTACCATTTGGGTGAGTGTTCTTGCGTTTTAATTGGTTGAATGTGATGATTTCATTTTGAGACCTAAACCTTGCATGGTTGATGTGTGATGTTAGAGAGCTCAATTGGAAAATGAGTATTAGATGATAATGCCTTAGAATGATGTATTAAAGCTAGAAATGCAATGAAAATTTTAGGTGAAAAATATGATTTTTAACTTAGAAGAATTTTTGCTGGTCATGACTTTGAAATTTTTGGTTGGGCTTTGATTGGTGAGTTGTTGAATGAGCGTATGTTGATAATATGAGATTGTATGAGATGTGAAATGGTTGAAAATTGAAAGAAATCATTTGGGATTCCATAGGGCATGATTCGGCCATATTGAGAAAAATGAGGAATTGTGTTGGAAAAATAATTGGGATGATGTTTTGTGTAATTAAATGGTAATTAGATGGGTTGTGTGGTGGTTGGAAGGTTGGAAAACCTATAGAAAAATATTTGAGAGTGTTAAGTGTTGAATTGACATAGAGTGGATTATTAAGCAAAACGATGAATAAAAGACGTAAAACGGCGAAACGAGACTTGAATTGGCCTCTTGGCAACCTTAGGATGAGTAATAAAATGCGAAAGAAAATTTAGAAAAATAAATCTCAAATTAACATTACTATGGCCGAACCATCAAGGAGGATGGGGAGGATTTCGTGTTTTTCGCGTTTTGATGAAAATTGACGTATACTGATGGCTGTATATGTTTGCATAGGTTGCTATACGTCGACTTGAACCCCGAACAATGAATCAATGGAGTGCCCTTGGTCCTGGACCGAGTGGATTGAGGTAAGTGATTGGACCAATGCATGTTTAATTGTGAATTAGTATGTATTGTTTGAGTTTTAAGTGATTGGGAATGTCCTCTGTGTAGGCATTCTGTTTTATACCAAGTTTGAGGAATAAGCTGCTGCGGAGCTAAGTGGAATAATATATAAGGTAACCTCTTGGTACTGGGGCTTGTTCCCCTTGTGTGTTCCACCACACCCGTTGAGGGTGATGGTAGGAAATGTGTATGAGTAGTGTAGAACAGCATGAGCATGCATGTAGCATTATGAGGGTACTTATGTACCGAGTCTCTGGCCAGTAGATAGTTAGCCTTCAGGCAAGTTCCGGATTTTCACTGGATAGGTCTCCGCGAGGGAGTTCCAGTTGACCCAGGGTCGTGGTGTGCAATCCGGATAGGAGCACACTAGGAAGTCTCGGGTGTTGTGGATGGGAGGGGTACCTTGGTTGTGGTTCTAGGAACACGCCTTGGATAATACCCGTAGGCTTATATGCCGAGGACGTTGTGTGTTTTGGTAGCTACCAGCCCGCTCTGTCGTAGTTTGTATTCCGATAATCCCCCTTTTCTCTAAATCCCTTGCTCTATCCCGTTTTAAGTAATGTTGTTTTATATTATTTATATGCATCGAAGTGAACCATTGGGCGGAGTTTTCTCCAGAACCTCTGGGTTACTGAGATATATTCGTATATCTCACCCCATCTCGGGGACTTTATTTTAGGAGGTAGCAGTGGCATAGGAGTGGCGGGAAAGAGGCCCATAGGATGAGTCATGGAGCATTATCATTGTAGTTTATGTCATTAAAGCTCATGTTAAAGTTGTAAATTAAAGTATGAGTTTGTAAGTTTAATTTAAAGTTTGAAGTTGTAAGTTGTAACATGCAAGTTAAATGCTGTAATTGTACAAAGGATGCATGATGTATTATGATGGAAGGGCTTTAGGCCTATTTTAGATTTATGATGATATGCTTATGTTGAGAAATTACATGTAATTTAACCTTTGTGATTGAAACCATTTGAGGAATTTAAAGTAAGCTATATGGTGTAATAAATATGAACTATGTTGGGTTGTAAGAGCCCCAAGGCATTGCTGGTCCTTGTGTGTGCCACCCATTGGATTATTAGGTACATCTGAGGTTAGAATGAGCTTATGCAAATTTGGGGATTTTAGGAAAAACAAAGGAAACTCTGGCGAATTTTCTGTAGAATTGGCCAATTTTTGGCGAATTTCGGGAGAGTATATCTCCCTCCATAGAGGTCCGATAGGGACGTGCCATACGCCGTTTTGAAGCTTGAGATGTCCCCTACATTGTATCAAAATCTTAGACTTTTATGGGTTGTGCGCTGCCCTGTGGAGGTCGTTGAACATTGCTGCCCTGTTTTGGCCCTGCACTTGGGGGCTATTCTGGTATGTTTTGAGAATTTCATTCCCGCTTCGTTTCTTAGTCAAATTAAGCGTATGATATATCAAACGTGTGATAGCTTTCTAGAAAGGTAATTAAGTAAGAAAGAAAGATAGTAGGATATGAAGGACTGGATTTTTACTGTACACCCGCAAAAATTTAGAGACTGAACCATGTTCGGATGAGTAGAAAACGCAAAAGTGTGAAATTGACTAAGTGGGTTTATGGGAACCCCTTAGTGTCTTATAATATCGTGCAGATTTGACAAGTGTGGGGGCAAGGCAAGCTGATAGGCCACTTGTCCCACTCTTTTCATTATCTGATACGGCCTGATAAAATGAGGACTCAGCTTCCTCACGCCTAATGCACGGCCAACACCCGTAACTGGAGATAACCGCACAAATACATGATCACCTTCTTCAAATTCCAGCGGTTGGTGCCTATTATCATAATAACTTTTATACCGATTCTGTGCCTGCTTAAGTTTTTCTCAGATCATTTCAATCTGTGCTGTAGTTTCTTGCACAAAATCCGGCCAAAATCTCTCTTTATCACGTACCTCAGCCCAACAAGTAGGAGTACGACATCTCCGTCCATACAATGCCTCATACGGTGCCATGCCCAGACTGGAATGAAAACTGTTATTATATGAAAATTCCACCAATGCCAAGTATCTGTCCCAAGCAGTGCCCTGCTCCAATGTGCAAGCTCTCAGCATATCCTCAAGTGTCTGTATGGTCCTCTCAGTCTGCGGATGATACGCAGTGCTCAGCCTGAGTTGAGTGCCAAAAGTCTGCTGCAAGGCTCCCCAAAAATGAGAAGTGAATTTCGGGTCCCGATCACTGACAATGCTAACCGGTATCCCGTGGAGCCTTACAATATCTTTCACATACAATTTGGCTAATTTCTCCGTAGAGAAGTCCACTCGCACTGGCAGAAAATGTGCAAACTTCGTAAGCCTGTCCACTATAACCCAGATTGCATCGTGCCCAGCCTGAGTCCAAGGAAAACCAACAACGAAATTCATAGAGATGCTCTTCCATTTCCACTCTAGTATATCCAATGGCTGAAGTAGACCAGCAGGTTTCTGATGTTCTATCTTGACTTTCTTACAAATTAAGCACCTTGACACAAACTCAGCAACATCCTTCTTCATTCCAAGCCACCAGAACTTAGTTTTCAGATCTTGATACATTTTTGTGGCACCTGGGTGTACAACATACTGACCCTTATGGGCCTCAACCATTATCTCCTCTACCAGCTCCTTGGGCACAATAATCCTGCCCTAATACATCAACAATCCCTGTTCATTCAAAGTTATACCACTCTCCCCTTTCAAATACTTGATACTATCATTCTGTATCTGAGTTTCTTTAATTTTCTCATGCAATTCATTTTCAACCCGTAAACATCTAAATTCCTCCACACTGCCTATAAAGACATCCACCAACTTCAAATCACGAAATTGTTCAATTAAATCATTATCCCTCAATATTAACTGGGACAAGCTGACAGACTTCCTACTCAATGCGTCCGCTACTACATTAGCTTTACCCGGATGGTATTTCAGCTCAAAATCATAGTCTTTTAGAAATTCAACCCATCTCCGCTGTCTCATATTCAGCTCTTTCTGATCAAACAAATACTTTAAGCTCTTGTGATCACTGAACATAGCAAATTTCATCCCATACAGAAAATGCCTCCATATTTTTAAGGCAAATACAATAGCAGCAAGCTCCAAATCGTGCGTCGGGTAGTTCTCTTCGTGAGGCTTCAATTGTCTAGAAGCATAGGCAATCACTCTCCCATCTTGCATCAACACACTCCCCAAACCTTTCTTAGAAGCATCACAGTATAACATAAACTCACCTTCCGGATCGGGAAGGGTCAACACAGGAGCAATAGTCAACTTCTCTTTAAGGTCCAGAAAACACCTCTCACATTCCTGGATCCACACAAAAGGAGTATCCTTTCGTGTCAACCGGGTCAATGGCAGCACCATTGTGGAAAACCCCTCTATAAATCTACGATAATATCCAGCAAGACCCAAAAAGCTTCGGATCTCAGCAACTGTCTTCGGTCGTTCCCAGTCAATTACAGCATCAATTTTATTCGGATCCATAGCAACACCCCTAGTAGAGATAACATGACCTAAAAATTGCACCTCAAATAGCCAGAATTCACATTTAGATGGTTTCGCATGCAACTTTTTATCCTTTAATATCTACAACACCGTCCTCAGATGCTCTATATGCTCCTCCTCACTCTTAGAATAGATCAAAATGTCATCAATGAACACAATTAAAAATTGGTCCAAATAAGGTTTAAAGATGCGATTTATTTAATCCATGAACACCGCCGGGGCATTTGTAAGCCCAAAAGGAATCACCTGATACTCGTAGTGTCCATATCTAGAACGAAATGCCATTTTAGGCACATCCTCCGGCTTAATCCGGATCTGATGGTATCCGAACCGGAGATCAATCTTAGAAAACACACAGGCACCACTCAACTGATCCAACAAGTCATCAATACGAGGCAATGGGTACCTGTTCTTAACTGTAACTTTATTCAACTGCCGGTAATCAGTACACAGTCTCATGCTTCCTTCCTTCTTTTTCACAAATATTACTGGTGCTCCCCACGGAGACACACCTGGTCTGATAAATTCCTTTGCAGACAGCTCCTCAATATGTTTCTTCAACTTAGCCAACTCCGGTGGAGACATCCGATATGGAGCCAAGGAAAAAGGCCCCACACTAGGCAATAATTCAATTAAGAACTCAATCTCTCTTAGGTGAAAATTCTGGTATCTCATCAGGGAATACATCCACAAACTCATTAACCACCGGAATACTGGAAATTTCTATCTCCTTATCACCTACCAAGCCACCCAAGAAAATATAGCCCTGATCACCAGCCTTCAAGGCTTTAACAGCTTGGCACATAGATAGAAAAGGAGACGGACTAACCGAGGGCTTCTCATGAGATAATATTAACCTCTTGCCGCAGAAATCAATCATTTGCGCAGTTTTGAGACAACCAATCCATTCCCAATATCAAATTAACAGAGGCCAGGGGCAAGATAATCAAATCAATAGTGTAACCCCTGCCTTCGTAGGTAAAACCAACCTCTTTACAAATAAAGGAGGAATCACTAACCTCTCCAGTAGCAGTCGTTATACGCATAGGGGGAATCATCCGTGATACCTTTAAGCCCAACCCCTTAGCAACATATTCCGTCACGAACGAATGTATGGCTCCCGAATGAAATAAAACAGACAAATCAATATTTGAGATAAAAATTGTACCTTTAACCAGATTAGGTTCCTTCTCAGTCTGCTGGACATTTATAGTGTAAACACGCCCAACTATAGGAGCAGATGGCAAGGCCTGCAAATTCGCAGCCTGCCCAGTATTACTGTAACAATTATTGGCAAAATGTCCTACCTTACCATAGTTAAAGCAAGAATTCGGAGCCGCAATACAAGGGCCCTGATGAAACCTCTTACACTTATCACATCTCGGATTAGAATTCTTGTCATTATACCCGCTTCTCTGGCTACCACCTCTCTTGAACTGTCCCGGAGGCTGCCTTACTTGCAACCACCTACCTCTATTATTATTCTGATGGTAGCCACCCCTGTTATTATTATCAGAAGGACCAGATGAACTCCTATTATCCTGCTCTTTAGAAGAACTAGACTTTTGATACCTATTATACACTATTTCAACCCTTTTGCACTGAGTCACAAGATTGGCAAAATCCCGCACAACTGTATTAGACATTCTTTTGGCAATTTTCTCATTCAAGCCCCTCTGAAATTTTGCAGATAAGAATTCATGAGTCAGCAGCATACCCCCGTAGTTTGCAAATTTAACCAGCTCATTAAACTTTGCCACATAGGCATCAACAGTCATGGTACCCTGTACCAATTTATCAAACTCACCCTATTTAGCTTCCCGCACATCCTTAGGAAAATACTCTTCATGGAATAGTCATTCAAATAAAGCCTAAGTAATCTCAACCCCCTGAATGGTAAATGGGCGAGATGCATTATACCACCACTCTTGGGCATCCCCCTCGAGCATATAAACAGAGCACAATAGTCTCTGAGGATCCTGACACCTCATCACTTGAAAGATCTTCTCCATCCCCATAAGCCAAGTAGTCACTACCTTTGGGTCCCTTGACCCCTGAAAAGATGGCGGTTTGTGCTTTCGAAAAGATAATAGTCTCTGCTCATCGATACCAGCAAAACCCTGCCCAGCAACTCCAGATGACTGAGCAACAATAGTAGGATCCACAGAAGGCTCTGGGATATAGGTAGGATCAGTAGTGTGGCGACTAACCTCCTCAGAATGACGGTTAGCCCTACTCCCCTCCTGCTGAGGAGTAACAGATGGTGTCGGTGTCGGTGTTGGAGTCACTGTAGCCGTGTGCGGAGGAGAATCATCCCTCCTGCGTCTAACTTTGTTAGCCCTCATCTCTCTCATGAAGGCCTGCATCATATCCTGATTGTTTTTCATCAGGTTTTCTGTCACTAATCTATTTGCAGCAGTCTCTTCCTGCAGGGCATTTAGAAATACAGTAATAGGATCTGGTGCAGCTAAAAGACCTGCACCTCTAGCTCCACAGCTACCTCGTGCCCTACTCATGATATCTGTACATGTAACACAAAGAAATGAGCTGATCATACCTACACTGAGGAACCACATATACATTAATCATAAACAGTTCACAGATAGCTATACAACACAAGGTAAAGTTATACATTATCAGAGTTCCCTAGCAAAACTTATCTGATACCATAAAATGTAACACTCCATTGTACTCCGATATTGTTAACATTAATTATGATATTAAGCGCAGTTACAATCACAACAATTCTTTTAGGAAAATGCGTGTAAACTTTTTCCGTTATTACGCGAGTAGTTAAAACCGTAAAAAGCGTAATAAATAAAATTTGTAACCACAACTATAAACTCTTTGCAGAAGACTTATTTTGATTACTTTTCTAACTTATTTAACTTACAACCAGTCACTAAGGGGTTCCCATAAACCCACTTAGCTAATTTCTCAACTTTACGTTTTCTACTCATCCGAACATAGTTCGGTCATTAATTTTTTGCGGACACACCGCTCAAAACTAATCCTTCATATCTAAATATTTTTTCTTACTTAAATAACTTTCTAGGAAGCTATCACATGAGTTATTTCGAGCTCGTTTGCTCCGGATATAGCCGTTCGAAGTTGGACAAGCAAAGCTGCCAGCCAACCCCAAAATAGCTCCAAACATCCCTCACTAAATGAATTACTGCAAAAAATCCACTTGACCAACTGCTCTCAAATTTTTATTCAACAAACTAAACACCCCAAGCTTCATTTTGATATATCATACACCTAATTTTACCCACAAAATAAGAGGGAATAAATTTCACAAAACTGGTCCAGAACTGCCACATGTGCAGTAAAGAAATGAGCAGTCTATGTTCACTGATTTTTACAAGTCGACGTTCAACCCGAAATTCTACCAAAATTTTCCACAAGCTTGAGGATATCACAATCTTCAAAATGGCATATGGTACGTCCCTAACGGACCTTTGTGGAGGGAGATATGATGTACCAAAGTTTACCTAAAAACTGTCAATTTCTAGAAATTTCGCTAGAGTTTCCTTTGTTTTTCCAACATTTCCCAAATTTGTACAAGTGGTCTATGACCTCAAATAGTACCTAATAATCAGTGGGTGGCACACACAAGGACCAACAATGCCTTGGGACACTTGAAAGTAAACTAGCCTTGAAGGCCGGTGCATGTAAGGTGGAAAAACAAAATTTTTTACCGCGGAAACATACATGCACACAAGATTCATGCTTTAGGACAGCATGATGTTACCTTGTTTTGGCCTGATCAGTCAGGGAGATCAGTTGTCAGGTCTGAAGGGTTCAAACCCTCTAATAGTGATCCACACCACCGTTCGTCAATGATGCAAGAACGCCTTCTTGAAAGCCACCAGATGATCACCACAATGAGGCTTGCTATGCGCCCAATTGGTGAAGGTGGAGGCTAGGTACTCTGTTTGGAAAGGTGTAGTGAACTACCCTACAGAATGGTGCATGAGATAAAGGAGTGTAGGCTAGGTTTTCTCAAAACCCTAAGGAGAGGAACTTGTCTTGTGTTGTGCGCACAAGAGGAAGAAGAGAGTGAGATAATTAAATCAAATTATCCTTTCAAACTCATTTGAAAGTGGCGCATGGAATCAAGGAGGATAAGGTGGAGTTGTTGCAAAACAAATCTAACCAACAACCTCCAATCTTATCCTCATGAAACTAAGTTCAAACCTATTCAAACTTTGATTAAAAAACTATGATATAGTTACCTATTCCATGTGCATAATTCAGCCCAAAAAGGGTCCAAATATGTTGAGTAGTTGCATTCAAAATTTGAACCAACTCACCCACTTATTCTCTCAACTACTAAATCTGATTGTAGCTTTGTTTAAATGACAAGATGACATCCTTCTCACTTAAAGTGTGTGCCCCAAACAGCCCATGGTGATCTCCAAAGATCTCCTCTTGATACAAGGAATTTGTTCCAATAAGATCTTATCTTATCATTTTGTTATGAAACAACTTTTCATAGCCAATTCAAATTCGAATTCAAACACTTGAATTCAAATGTTCAAACATTCAAATTCAAAATTTAAAATTCAAAATTTCAAATTTCAAGTTCAAAATTCGAATTTCAAAATTAAAATTCCAAATTCAAATTTCAAAATTCAAATTTCAAATTCAAAATTCGAATTTCAAAATTCAAATTCCAAATTCAAATTTCAAATTTCAAATTTCAAATTCAAATGTTTGATTATTAATTTAAATAATTAAATTAATTAGTAATGGCTTGGACTATCCAAGGCCATTACTAAGCTCCATGCGCCCTCCACCCATTTAGGTGGGCTTCCAAACAGCTTCTTGGGCTAACAACCATTATTAGGCCCAATACCTTTAAAGCTAGTTCATCATGACTACAAGGTGTTAGTGTGTGACCTATTAAGACCAACTTAGCTTCTGACATAACTGGGCTTGGGCCCAACAAGCCCACAACCCAATTAATGACAACACAGAGCAATAGCAATGCTTTGTTGCCCCAGAACTAGTCAGATTAATGACTTGATCATCCTATTGCACATATTTGGCTACCGTATGTATTTCCCTTCGTCTCGGTTATCTTCCCATTAACCTAGGGTAAGGAAATGTATCAACCCCTGCGGTTTAGGGTAAGCTTCATTCGAAATAGGGAATCTTCAATTTAATGACACTAAAGGCAGATAATCTCATGATCTCTTTTACTATGCATATATTCCCGAGTCCCTGTAAATGTCATCCCGATTTCTCTGGTTTACGGATAACCTAATCTCTCACAGAGATTTGACGAATTCCTTCAGCTTATTACCCTAGCCCTGTGCCCTTTAAGGACACGCCCAACAGTATACCTATGAGTCTCCATGTTTCAGGCAGATGAGGCATACAATCAAAACATGCCTTAAAGAACACATTCTAAGTAATAACTTCTTGTCTAAGGAAAGACATACCCAAACATAAAGAGATTACTCTAATGACACTATCTGTGAGATTTCCTCATAGAGTCTCTTTTTGGGTCTGTTCAGTGCGAGCTATACTCTTATAGGTCCACCCACGACTTTAGCTAAGATATCTCCATATCTGTAGCTCATGAGGTCTTTACCTTGTATCCATATACAAGTAGATAAGTCGTACTAATCTTACCCGAGATCACTGATCCCCAAACTCAGTGTCTCTAGGCTAGGAACATATAATTAGGAATAGACATGCGATATCCTTGAATCCTCATGATCGTGATCTCATCACAGATACTCAAGAGGTACCTGTTATATTCCAAGGGGTTTATCCAGTTCGTTCAAATAATATTAACAATAATATCGAGACACAATATGAAACTGAATAAATAGTGCTTTTATTTATTTGCGACAAACAAAGTTCTACATCTAGTGTCCTTTATTTAATCAAAAGACTGTCTCTAGGACACCCATATACTAACAACACTTACAACCCATCACATTTTATTTTACTTATATAATACATATCACACCGCTTCCTTGATTAATACTTAATATGTTTCAATCATCAAAGTCCAATTGCATGCATCTTCTAAACATACACATAATCATATTCCTAAAATAGGCCTATTGCCCTTCCATCATATTACATGCATACTGTTGCGATCTCGGCAAGTGCACCGATCGTTCCAAGTAATAAAAGTGATAAGTAAGATCGTCTCCACAGGGATTGATAAACAACTACTACTATAACCAGTCCTCTTAAGTTAGATAAATCAATTGGTGTTTTCACACTATGGTAACTCAAAATGTAAAGACTTATTTTTAGGGTTTTTATTGAAAAGGACTTAAAATAAATGCAGAAATTGTTTTTGTAGAAGAAGTGATGAAGAAGACTGTAGCCAGGGTACATTCACCAATTGTTCCCAATTTTACTTCGGATTGATTCATAAAACCTATTGAAATTAACAACTCAGACAAATTATCATCTTTTAGAGATAATTAGTTAGATCCCAATAGCTTGGCGATCTAACCCTTTACTTCAATTGGAACCCTAATCCCTTAGTAATTCCGCCTGAAAATAAGCATTATGTAGATAAATCCCACGACTGCAATCCATACAAGTCTATCCCTAGAACATGCATGGAGAGTCATCTTTATCTCCTTTCAGGATCAGTATTCCAACATCCCTATTGTGAATCCTGATCCCCAGAATATTATTCCCTATTAGGTTGATCAGATCTAACATAAATAATATCAATACGCTCAAGATAAAAGATGAAATATATTAACTCAATACATAGAATGATTCAATCCTTGTAGCAATTGTTTACAAAGGGATCATGCCCCTGACTACAGAAATAGATCTAGCCAATCAACATCATGATCGCTGATCTGATTTCAACATGAACTGAAAATAGAAGAAGAAGAAGACAAGAACGGAATGACGAACACGAAGAACGCCCTCTTCCTTCAGCCGGATCTAGGTCTTGTGGTGTGTTCTCAGAGATGTCTTCTTCAAGGGTTGAGTCTCTTTTTATAAGAGACTTTGACCTAAAATGTGAAATTTGAATTTCCAACCTTTCGCGCCTCCCACGCTGATGGCGCGGATCTCGCGCTCTCAGCGCGGGACCTTCTGCCAATTTTCTTCTTCCCACGCTCTGAGCGCCATTCCCGCGCTGTTGGCGCGGGATTTTAGGTCTTCTTTTATGCATTGATTGAGTCACTTTCTTCTTCTTTTCTGCTGTGAGCGTGAAATTACAAGATTGCCCTTCTGATTAAACGTATAACGGAAATCTTACAATTTATTACATAAACGTTATAACGGAAATATTAAAGTATGAATTTATTATAGAAACGTTTAACGGAAGATTTAATTAAAATAAATTTGAATTCAAATTTCAAATTTAAAATCTGAATTCAACAGTTGCGCTATCCTCTGATGCTGCAAGCGCCATTCCCACGCTCGTAGCGTGGGCCTTTAGTTTCACTTTGTCCTTTTCAGCTCCAATTTGTGCATTTCTCCTATGAAATCAACATAAAATCAGTATATAACCTCAGATTAAGATATTTGACAAATTAACATTGATTTTGCCCTTTTCTTGCATCAGATTAAGTAATTCTTCCTCTTTTTATCTTAGAACTCCTTATATGCTGATCGCATATCACATACATATTACATCAAGTATTCAGGTACTGTTTACAGTCTCCATATGCATATTGGACTTTACAACTCAAAGTCTTCAAATAAAACATAATGTAAAAACCAAAAAATGATATATGTACTAGACTTACACAAAATGACATGAACAAATATGACAATGAATCTCATCCTACATACATATGGAATTTTCATGCCCTAAGTCTAGCCCTAAATCTCATCCTACGGGCATCTTTCCCGCTGCTCCTGCACCACTGCTACCTCTTGAAATAAAGCCCCCAAGATGGGGTGAGATATACGAATATATCTTAGTAACCCAGAGGTTCTGGAGAATACTCCGCCCAATGGCACACTTCGATGCATATAAATAAAATAAAATAACTTCTTTAAAACAGGATACAATAAGGGATTTAGAGAAAACGGGGATCATAGGATACAAAATACGACGAAGCTAGAATGGTAGCTACCAATACCACGCAACGTCCTCGGCATATAAGCCTATGGGTCTCATCTAAGGCGTGTTCCTAGAACATCAACCAAGGTACCCCTCCCATCCGCATACACGCGAGACTTCCTAGTGTGCTTCTATCCGGATCACACACCATGACCCTAGGTCAACTGGAACTCCCTCTCGGAGACCTATCCAGTGGAAGTCCGAAACACCCGAAGGCAAAAACTGTCTACTGTACAGAGACTCGGTACATCATATGTACCCTCAGAAATACTACATGCATGCTCATGTTATTCTACACTACTCATATACATTTCCTACCATCACCCTCAATGGGTATGGTGGAACACACAAGGGGATCACGCCCCAGTACCAAGAGGTTACCTCAATAAGCCTCTTCACTTAGCTCGACAGCAGTATTTTTCTGAGCTCGTTATACAAAATAAATGCCTACATAGAGGACATTCTCAATTAATTACTGTTCACATGAACACATGCAAGTTACTAATTCTACAAGCATGGTTCCAATTACTCACCTAAATCCCACTTGATCCAGGACCAAGGGCTATCCACCGAGCTCACGGTTCGGGGTTCAAATCAACGTACGACAACCTACAACAACCATGTCTGAATCGTCAATACACGATAATTCTGTCTGAATACGAAAACGTCAAAAACTTCACTTACACAAGGTAGGTTCGGCCAAATAGATGTTATAACACAAAGCAACATATTGTCATTACTTTTATATGTAGTTGAATTGGCCTTACTTAAGTTCGATGACCCTTTTCATCATTTTCTACTAATTCCATCAACATCATTTTACTTAACACTTCCACTTCCACCTAGGAATTTTATAAAACATATAGTTACACCATTTTTTCCTCTTGTCCTATTTCAAATCCATGATTTTCTTTCAAAATACACCCATGTTTTTGTGACTTGAACCATCAACAGTCATCCAACAACTTCTAAATGAAAACTCCATCCAAAGTCAGCCCCTTGGTGCGCATGTTATATGCTTGGAAAATCATCTTTTACCACTTATCAAGAAGAAGAAAACATAAGATTATGACCACAAGAACACAAGGATTCTTCTCCTCGGGGTAAAAAGCATTTTAGGGACAAGAAAGTTACTAACAAGCTCCTCTTAACTCCCTTGGGTTGTTGCTATTTTAGAATAAGAATTGAGCTGCTTAATGTCTCCATGGTTGCACGGTTGGAAGGAAAATTTCAGCTGCTTGATGTCACAAAAAAACAAAGAGACAACCGACTAAAATAACATGGCTTGTTCAAGTTGCTTTGTTGATTGCTTGTCGATTAGTTCCATTCTTTATTGCATTATTCCCATCCCAATTTCTCCTTGGCTGTACGCAAGAAAGAAAACATAACAAGAGGGGGTCATGAGCTTGGCTAAGGACAAAGGGACCAACTAAGATGTATTGAACCAAGTCGCTTTCCACCATTTGTTGAAGTTGCTTTCCACTGCCAACACTTAGTTCTTTTGATTATTTAATCCATTTATTATCTAATGAAGCAAAGCTAACGGATTTCATCACCTACTTTGGTACCAAAATACACCATTTGTTGATTTGTTAGCTCACTAAGGACAAAGTATTGAATCACCTACTTGGGAGACCGAAAATATACCATTTAGTTTATATTTCCTCTACGTAATTTAGTTTATACTTAGTAAAATTAATTGGTAACAAGGTTAATGTTGCGAACTCGGAAAGTGTACCGATCGTTCCAAGTAATAAAGTGTAAGTAAAGATCGTCTCCACAGGGATTGTACACCAAGTACTACAATAACTAGTCCCATTAAGTTGAATTAATTCAAATGGGGTGACAAATATTATTGATTAATGAGAAAAATAAAACTAAAAGTAAAAATGTATTTTTAGGTTTTTCTTGAGAAAGAAATGAACAAAGATTGAATTATAGGAGGTGTAAAAATGATTGAGAAAATATTGCGGTAAGAGGATAAACACCTTTCCGATCCCCACCTTGTAATTTGAATCAACATTTACATTCGATTTACCCATTGATCAAATGACTCACCATCTTTTATTTGATTGGTTAAGCCATAATAACTTAGTGATCTTAACCTTATTAACCATATTAGAACCCTAATCCCTTAGAAATTCCTTTTTAGGTTAAACGTATAAATCAGTGAATCTTTCACGTTTGCGGTTCATGTAGCCTATCCCTAGTGCATACATGAACAGTTACTTTCCTTCCTGTCAGGAATTAGGATCCCAATATCCCTATTGCGAATCCCAATATCCCTATTGCAAATCCTAACCATTGCAATCCAATTAGAATGATCAGATCTAAAAGAATTAAATGATGAAGAACAAAGGAAAATAAAAGCAATTAGATAAACAAATGTAAAATTGATCCAAACTACAAGGGGTTCACATCAAGGGTTGTGACCCTTACCACAATAAAGAAAAACTAGCCAGACATATTCATGTCTGACAATTCAAAGTATTGAAAAGAATTCATAAAACAATAACCACAAAATTTGGAGAAGAAAGCTTCAATCTTTAATCCCAAAAGCTTACTCCACGTTCTCTTCCGTGCAAAAGTTCTTTCTTAGGGTCTATGACTCCCTTTTTATACCCAATTGCCCAATCAGGTCATAATCTTCTCAAAAGATTTGATTTTCTTTTTTTATTTTTCGTTCAAATCCATACTCCAGGAAACAATCAACACGACGCCGCGTGATTAGCGCTAGATCCACGTTAATCGCGCGGTGAACCAGTAGAAAGCTCCTTTCTTGGCGCGAATAGCGTGAGCACCGCGCTATTAGCGCGGTTTACAGTGGTTTTTGTGCTTCTTCCTCGCTTGTGGCGCGATCCTCCCCATCTTCATGCTAATCGCGTGAAGCAGTTGTTCGAAACCTAACTTACTTTCATTCTTTTCTCCTGTAAAAACATACAAATAGAGTGAAAGTGTGCCTGAAGGAAACTTATCAAGGATTGACTAAAAATGCTACTTTTTATCACTGGATTACTGTCAAATCCTTGTCCTTTTTGCTCTGAAATACCTATATGCTGAAGGCACATCAGTTAACAACAATTTGTCAATTTACCATTTTACGTATTTCGACCTTCTTTTCAGGATTTTCACTAATCCTTCCCTCTAATTCTCATTTAACATATTAATATTTAAACTTAAAAATGTGAGGTGTTATACTGAACCTACTCATTTTTTTTAAGATTTATCATATTTTTATTTTATTTTCCGCAGCACCTTTCCGACACGCGCTTTTCCATGGCCAGTATCAGTTCTGGCACCAGTCCTCATTATTTTGACCTGAAACTTGACATACTAGTCCTATATATCATTTTAGGAATATTCCCACACTTATTATAATTTTTCGGGATACTTCGACAGTACGCACTTATACCGTGGAGCAGAATCGGTATCTGCACTTTTCGTCCGAAAAGCGACTTTCAGTATTTATAGCCACTTACTATAATTATTTAAGCCTCATCATAATTATTAGGGTCAATTATGGAATTATTCCTAATTCTCATATTTAATTAATTAATTTCCTAATTAACGGTGCAGGTTCTTACATCCACCTCACCTTGATTTTGTCCTCAAAATCATAAACATACCTGTCTCGAAACTCGGGGTACTGCCGGAGAAGCTCTTCCTAAGTGCACTCCTCAGGAGTTCGTCCAGTCCACTGCACTTTGACCATTAGAATGGTCTTGCTCCTTAGCTGCTTCTCGCCGCGATCGAGAATCTTGATTGGTTTGACAAGAGTCTTTAAGTTCTCCCGAACTTCCACATCATTAGGTTGCACCACGTGCAAAGGATTTGCAATGTATCTCCGAAGCTGAGACACATGAAACACGTCGTCGATGTTGGCCAAGTTCAGAGGCAAAGCAAGCCGGTAGGCAACAGGTCCTACCCTACCAAGGATCTGGTAAGGCCTAATAAATCAATAGTATGATGCCTTTTAACAAGACTTAGATAAGACGGGGCCATGAATAATTTTTTTGGTAATCTAGGCCATGAATAATTTAACCATGAGTGGCGTAGGCACATTATATTTAGGTAAAGCCTGGGCCCCGGCTATATTTCAATAGATTTTATTTATTATGTTTAATTATATAAGTAATTATAATTGGGATCTAGCTAAAATTGTAAGTTGGCCCTAGCTAAAATTGTAACAATGATAACAGACGAAGATTTGGAGCTGCTTTGCGTGTATAACCATATACCAGATTGTTTTCTTCTTAATCTCTTCTTCTTCTTTCATCTTTTTCCAATTAGGGTTTTCTTCTAACCTTTTTTTTCTTATTTGCACTCACCACCCGGAACCCAGCAATTCTGTGACAAGGTACGATGTTTTGTACTTCTACGACATGACTACCAATAGAAATGGTACTTCTCACAAGGTTCGAAGCTCTGTCTGACTGCTGCCGATCCAAGGTATACACTCGGCCAGTGGCTGGTGGCACGACAGGTGCCACTGTAGGTGGAATAGGAATCATCTGAAGTGGAATCGCCTGAACTGCTGCATCTCTAGCAGCTGACGAAGGACAATCTCTGGCATAGTGGTCCTCTTGCCACAATGGAAACAAATGATCTGACCGGTGGTACACGACCCAATATGTGATCTCCCACATCGAGTACACCTAGGAGTAGTGGGAGGTCAGCTGCACTCCCCTAAGTTGAAGTCCTCTTAAACTGATTCGGCGCCTGCCTAGCAGATAACTGCTTCCCTTTCCCCTTTCCTCCAAAATTCCCGTCTCTCCAAGAAGTGGAGCTACCAGCTCCATTCACATCAGATACTTTGGCCTTTTTGGTCTTGCTGACCACACATACATCCTCTATATCACGGCACTGCTGAATCAATGTGCCAAAGTCTCTGGATGCAACTTCAGCTATCATGTCTGCTATCTCCTCATTAAGTCCCCTACGGAACTTAGAAGCCAAGAATGTCGGTGTAGGCATAGCAATCCTAAAGTGTGCAAATTTGGCCAGTTCATTAAACTTAGCCAAGTACTCATCAACAGACATCGAGCCCTGCACCAACCGCTCGAAATCCCCTTGCTTTCTCTCCTGAGCATCATACGGAAAGTATCTCCCTAGAAATAACTCCTCAAAGAATGGCCACATGATAACATGACCCTGCATCTCATAGACCTGAGAGGTGTTCATCCACCACTCATGAGCATCTCCTTCTAACATGTAGGTAGCAAACATCAACTTCTGGGGATTCATACACTACATCACCCTGAACATTTTGTCCAAGGCCTGGAGCCATCTAGCAGCAACAATAGGATCATAGGATCCATCAAATAAAGGTGGCTTATGCTTATGGAAAGCGTTCAACCTGCGGTCTCTAGTCTCCTGGTCTTCCACTGGCTTATAAAAGGGTTGCATCATCCCTGTGAGGTGACTAACACCCTCCATGCGACTCTGAATATCGTCCTCTGGAATGTGCGCCCCACCTCCTCCATGCCCATCCTGGTGACTGAGTGGAGGCGATGGTGGTGGTGGCGGTGGAGATGGTGGCCGAGGATGATGGCCAGCAACATGACCAGTCCTCATCTCCTCCAACATGACCCTCATCATGGTCATGTTCGCCAGCCTGTTCGCCTCAAGAACATCTTCTGTAGCTTTCCTCTTCGCCTCTCTCACAGTGTCCAGCATAGCCTGATTGGCCATTCTAATGGCCTCTTGGTCGGCTTGTCTAGTCTCCTGCATCTCAGCTAATACAGCCAGGACCGGGTCAGGCTGACCCTCTCTCGTCTCTCAAGTCCTCCTCGAAAGTACCATAACTCTACACATGTTACACAAAGGATGAGTTGATCAAGCCCACACAATGTGGTCACACATGCATTATCATAGCAAGACCTAAAAGATAAACCCAACAACCAGTTCACATAACAAGGCATCTTAAGTTATTGCAATACATACAGGCTTTTCCCTTAGAAAGTGCTCTGATACCATAAAGTGTAACACCCCATATGCACCCGGTGTATTAAACATACATATGGTAATGGCGAGCTAAATAAATGCGGAAGCTAACTTTTTCTTTCTAATTATGATATCATCATTAATTAACCAAGTGGACTACTTATTATTATTTTTCAAAATATTTCCTGATACAATTATACAACTCGAATGTAAACCAGCAAGACTGAAATCAATGTGGCATGGACAACCCCCATGCTCACCAAATAAGCAACATAACCATAAAGTCTCAATACAATAGCCATAACATGAGAATCAAGCATAATCATGTGGAATAGATAAAACAGTAAGCATGCATCAGTCAGCTCAACTCCGGCCTCCTGCCGCTAGAGGTCTCAACTCCCGAGGTACCTGTACCTAAAAATGTGCCCCAACACGGGATGAGATCTCTAAAAATAAATCTCACTAGGACAAGGGGTCCTCAAGGATCTCTCAACCCCAAGCTCACATACATGTGCAATATAAGTTCCAAAACAATATAACAATATCATTTCCAAAATCTGTGTAATGCAACATATATCAATGTCATGTGTGTATTTATCCTACTGGCCAAAGAATAAAAATGTAGGGATTACATACGTCTACAACCTACAATACAAGGAACACCGCTTGTACCTCACCACGAAGTTGCCATCTTGTATGTCTCCACATACTCAGGATTACCGTCTAGGTGGTACACCACATACATATCATATGGCACTTGCACTCAATAAAATAGATCAATAGCATTTCAGTAATCATCACATAATTTCATAAAAACACATCATGCATATAAACCATCCCTCCATGAGGTATAGTGGAACCAATAATGGGCAAAACCGAGGACACGAAAGCTTACCTCGCAAGCTAACACTCCCAAGCTAAGGTCTACACCAGCCCAAGGTCACCAAACAGCACAATCACAATCTGTTTAGACCATAAACCTTATCAACATTCATAATCTAGTAGTTTATTTCATTATAACAATGTTTCCTTTTTCGTTTAACACCTTAGGCTCCTTCCAAAGCCATAAGCCTTTAATCTAAGTGATTATGACTTAGTTAACTTATTATAGAGGTTCACATTAACCAATCATGGGTCCAGAAACCCAATCTACACTTCTGTTTGGACAGAACAGTGCCCAACTTGAAATTCCCAGAATATCCGGATATTTGTCAGGGGTATATCAGGATATCCATATCCAGATATCACAAACCCTATATCCGGATATCAATATCCGGATATCATATCCGGATATTTCGCGACAGAATGCAGTTTCTGTATTTCGCGAAGATATCCTTCAATGTTCCTTTTTTAACACTTCTCAACATTCAAGCATGCATTTTTAGACACATTTAGATCAATGGTGGTTACTTAACATCATCGTTTTACATGCCAAGACTTAATCTTTAACAAGGAACTCATGAACAAAGTTCAAGAACATACCCCAAGGCTCAAAATAGATGAAAAAGGTGATCTTGGAGCTCTCTACTCAGCTCCAACGATCTGCCACTGTAAGGCCGCAAAAATGCAACCACAAGATTTATCCTTTCTCTCCAAAGGTAGCTTCTTGGAGCATCAAATGCCAAGAAATGATTTCCACTTCACTAACCATGAAGAACAGCCCCTAAACTCACCTCACACAGTGTCAACAACTCAGAAATAGAGTATCTCTCTCCCTCACAAGGTTTACTCACACCTAGCTATGGTGTTTTGGTGAAGAAAACATGTAGAAAAATGATCCTTGGAAGGTTTCTATGGAGGAGGAGAAGGGTGGCAAGTGAGGAACACCAACTTCATAAATGGGGCACATAGAAACTGATGGGAATCAACTAGGGTTTTGTGCATTTAGTGTATATAGGGACATTAAGTTTAATCTGTCAGTATTAGAACTAATAGCTCCGCTAATCATTTTAATCTCAAACTTCAGATTTTGAACCTAGCCAATTTTCTAGGATTTTTCATATTTTTATTATAATTTTTGCAGCACTTTGCCGGTACGCGTTTTTACGTAGCCGATATCGGTCATGACGCTAGTTCTCATTATTTTGACTCAAAATTTGGTATAATCGACCTAGGTATTATTATAGGAATATTCATCTACTTATTATAATTTTTCAGGATACTTCATTGGTATGCTCTTATACCGTGAAGCAGAACTGGTATCTGCACTTTTCATCAGAAAAGCAACTTTCAGCGTTATTAAGACCTTATGACAATTATTTAAGTCTTTCCATATTTATTCACGTCAATCATGGAATTATTTAACAAACTCATATTTAAATTAATTAAATTCCTACTTTAGTTGTGCGAGTTCTTACAATTAGAATATGCGTTGGTAATTATATTGTCCACTCGGGGGAAAAATTGATTTATATTTTTGAACCTTGTAAAAGAGAAATTCTTTGTCTTTTATTACCATAATTTTTTATTGGGTATTTTTAACATGAGTAAAATTCATGCCCCTTTTTTTATTTACAACTTTTTTTTGTGTGGTTGTATTTATTGATTTTATTTCTTTTGAAAAATAAAGTACTATTTTAATTTTACCTTTTTTTAAAAAAATTTATTTTAATGTAAAGCTACAGTTATTGGTAATGGAATTGAATTATTTCTTAGTGTTATTTGTATTTGATTTCACAACACGAATGTGAATTTTGGCAATTAATCAGTAGAAATTGTTAAAGAGAAAAATCAATGGATATATATAATGAGTATGAATTTTTTTGTACATATTCATTAATAACTTCTTTATTTTATTTTTGTATTTTTAAATTTTTTAAAATATCTAAACACTGATTAAATAATTTATGTGGATCCAATGTCATTTAAATGATTTTAGACATTTGTCGCCGATTGTTCTATGTTCCATGTTACTTTTTAATTGTGAAGTTTGTTGTCCCTCTACGATGATGTTCTTCGCAGGTCATGACAAGGGTATAAATGGGCCAAGTTATTAGGCAAGACTTTGACTATGATAGCCTAAGCCTATATAAAATATTTAGAGTCTATACTAGCCAATTAGCCTATTAAAGACTTGACTTATAGGTATGCCATTACCTATTATAGAAAACCTAATACAAGGCCTACTAAGTTGTAAACTAAAGCTTATACGCCAAAACCAAATTAAAATATAAAAGATAAAAAAATTATTCACAAAGATCGCATGAAATTTTTTTCATTAACATCGCATGAAATAAATTTTCATTAACATTACATGAAATAATATTCATAAAGATCATATGAAAATGTTCATAAAAATCACATGAAAAATTCATATATGTATATATACATATAATTTTCACTTTCTTTACTAATTTAATTGTATATTATATTTTAAATTTTAAATAAATATTTATTATTTGTTAAAATAACATCAATCATATTACTTTGAAAATTTTAAGTAAATTTTTTCTTAGTAGATTTGTATAATTACGAAAATATTTTGATAATAACATGTCAAAATTTTTAACCTCGGCTAAAATTAAATCCTGACTCTGCCATTGCAGTTTGATTAAACAAATCTCCTCATAAATAATTAAAGATTAAAATATTAAAACACTAAACATATGTATTCATGCACGTACTTTCTGGGTTAACTAGGTACTAATAACATTTTTCTTTAAAAAAATCAAGATTGATTGTCTACATATGTATACACCGCATATTTGATCTGCATAAGGAATATGTTTCGTTTCACTCTAAGACAAAAATTACATAAAGAAACCGATCAAAGACTAATTTCAATATCTAGAAATGAAACCACAAAGAGCTAAGGACCTTTGCACTCTGCAAAGTGTGATGCATTCTATCTTCTTCTTATGCAAATCTCTAGATGGAGATGCATAATAACTAAAACAGTCAAATGGAATCACAAGGAATCTGATTAAGGAATATCTGCAATGCCCCTTTGAATGTTCTTGGTAAAATATCTTAACATTAGAAAGCATCCCTGAGAGGTGGCGACTATAGCATAAGCATACCCTGACTTAGAAGAGTTAGGCCTCATACAGCCAATAGTGACCACATCTCCCATATTCTTAGCAGCAATGTTGATGAGAATAAACAAATTTCCATCTGTTTGCTCTTGAAGAATAAGGAATTCATCATAAGGATTCACGGATACATGGAAAGAGTGATTGTGTAGAAATTGGATTCCATAAGTTATATGTTTATTGCTGAAGTGGAGGGATAACTCCTTTGACGAGCCAACAAAGTCACAACCTTTGTGTGGGCAGAAACATGGAATGTAGATACATTTCTTCTCATGGTTATTCCTTTTACTGTAACTCAATGTCTCTTTGCAACCATATTTTGTATTAAGGCATGATATGTTAATAGATTCTAACACTTTCTCAATAGCAACAGTGTTGTAAGGAATGGGAGATGAGCACTCAAGACACTCCCTTCCAAGAGTACAACGGATACAACAAGCAAAATGCCCATTCTCGCATTGTATTGCCACAAAAATCACAAATGAAGTTATTAAATTAGATTTTGCATTATATGGTAACCTTATAACCAACAAAAATAAACAAATCCCTTAGAAAGGCTTGCAAATTGTAGTAAAAAGTTCAAATTTTACGCAACAAATAAGCCAGATAACAAATAAAAGAAACACAAACAAAAAGAACCATAAGTGCCACAAAAAAATATTCACATATATGAATACTAGGATTAAAAGAATGCACGACACCTTGTTTGACTAAGAATCTAAGATTAAGTGCAATTCCTAGTGATGTATCAGAATGATACTTAATACAGTAATGAAAAATACAGCTTACTTAATCAAAATTTTCTAGCAATCACAGAGATTAAAGTTCATATCACATAAAGTGTTTTTTGGCCTCCTGTTAACAACGTACATGATATATTTTTGGATATGAGCACTACAACAAAACACTATTTCAGCGGCGGTTTTTTTTCATCTTAGCGACGGTTTGAACCGCCGCTAAATTTTTTACTGGCCTTTTAAAAAACGATGTAGAAATTGGCGCCATTAAATATTCTGGAGTCGGTTTCACACAACCGTCGGAAAAACCGACGTTAAAAGTAAAACCGTCGTTATATATACATAACCGAGATTAAAAATGATATTTTAATAAATTTTTAATATTTTTTTCGGCGGTTTTGAGTCGCCGCAATTCTGCAATACTGTTTTTTTTTAATATTTGCTGCTGTGTTTTGTATTTGCTGCTGTTGGTTTTTTTTTTTTGAAAGTTATTTGCTGATCTGTTATCTTACAATTATTCATATCATTACAAAAAATATATTATTGATTGATCAAACATTTAAAACTATGAATCTATTATCATTAAGTTTATACATAATTAAATGTGATCCAAGATAATACAAATAGTGATAACAAATGTAAAATGTCTCACCATTAAAATTTAATAGATCCAATTACATGATAAAACCGTAAATGTGTTTTGCAAATTTAACATAAATGGAATCAAAGTATCAAAAATACTACAAATGTTTAAACCTGAGTAATATTGCAAATTAAACTTAAATCGAATCAAAGTACTAATAAAACTACAAAAGTTTAAACCTAAGTAATCTATTAGGGCTGATTAGTTGCAGAATGTGAAGAAGGTTGATCACGAGGATTGAACTCTGCAGCCTGCATTAAAAACAAATGAATAATATTTTTCAGATTGTTGAAAATAATGATAGTACAACATTATTATTTATATAAGGTTTATTACTTTCACTGTCATGTTTATTAGAATCTAAAGAACTTATAAGATATCAATAAAGTTGAATTCAAATCACTTTTTAAAAATTTAAATTCGGAGTGAATTTTCTCAGGGCACAAAATATAAGCCTAACCATAAAATTACAATGAAGATCCATTGTTTAAACAAAAATTTAAAAAGATTAAGAGAGAGAGGAACATAGTATATGACAAGAGTACATCACACAATATTTTGCCTTAGCTCCAAAACAAATATGAAATGCAAAGATATCAACAAACAGATATCAAAAGACAGAGTAAGTTTTCTGAATCAGCGTTGTATCTCGGTTTAAGGTAAATAATTTGTATACCTCTCGGTTTCTCCAAATTCTCACAAAGGCAAAAAAAGAGATAGAAGAAGGAAGGAAAAAAGTTTAATCGAAAATTTGATTAAATCATGTGATAAAATATTCTAAAATTTAATCTCTTAATTTATTCTCTCTTAGAGTGATACGTCTCATTCTTAACTTACATTCTTTTAAAATTTAAAACTCTTTTTGAATATGTACAAAAAAAAATCTTTTTCAATTAGTGCATGGGTGAAAAGCATACTGTGTCAGGATTCTTCTCACTCCAACTATAATGAATTTATAAGAAACAATAATAAATAGAGAAAAATCATTATATGGTACATTTTTTTTTGGTGAAAATTATATGGTACATTTTGTCAGGGCCTTAAGATGTAAGATAGAGAGATCAAAGACAAGGATGAACCTACATCATCTAGCATTAATAAAAAAAAATTGAGCTCCACAAAGTCAAAGCTTAGAAGTTGAAGGGAGCAAATAATGCAAAGAAACAATGAAGCATAACAAGATTTTAAGAGAAGGAGAGGAGGGGGGGTGGGTGGGGGTGGAACAAGAACTGCATAACAATTTGAATTGAATTTAAATAAAAAACAAACTTAGTGTGTGTTTGGATTTGGTTTATTTTTGGTTCAAAATAACTTAGTAATCAAAATCCTACTAAGAGAGCTTTTAAAAAAATTTGCTGCCAAAATTAATCAAAATCAAACACATGCTTACTGATACAAGAAGTCGTCCATATCTTCCAAATGCAGCTTCTCCTATATCTGGGTAGCTAATGATCCCTTCTCTGCTTTCAAAGCAATGTCTCATAAGGTCTGCCGTATAACAACATACAACTCCAAAAAGAAGCATCACCACCAAACTCGCCCACCCAGCTTGTTTCATTGTAAAAGTTGCAGACTATTAGAGTATATGAGATATAAATATTACAAGTGTAATAGATTGGTTAGGATGCAGTTAGGATAGTTGCATGCTGTTAGGATGGTTGTAATAGCTGTTAGTTTCTGTTTAATCTTTCCACTCTTTACGGAATCAGTTGCAACAATAGCAACTGATCTCTCTGTTAGCTTTGGCCTATAAATGGTCTCATTGTACGTTTCTCAAGTTAAGTTTTCATTTCAGTAAGATCTCAAAAAGATGAATATCAGTGAGCTTCCAAATTCTCTGTTGGTTTTCTCTATTTCTTAATCTTCCTCATTTTCTTTATGGTATCAGAGCTCCATTTCTTGGGGCCCTGGTCTGTTTCCTTTCCTTTCATGGCTTCCGCAACACCAATTGTTACTGCAACTTCTTCTTCATCTTCTCCTCATACCTCACATGATTCAAGATCACCTATATTTTTTAATACTCAACTATCAGTGAAATTGACAAACAAAAACTTCCTTTTATGGAAACAAATAGTTGAACCACCAATCATAGCACATCAACTAGAACAATTTCTAGTTCATCCTCATATTCCACTGCGTTTTCTGTCAGATGATGACTGTGCAGTTGGAAGAGTTAATCCAGCGTTCATTGCGTGGGAGAAGACTGATAAGATGCTTCTCACTTGGCTTCAATCTACTCTTTCAGAAGAAATCATCAATAAGATACTTGGAGTACGTCAGTCTCATCAAGCATGGAATCGAATTCACAAATATTTTGACTCAGTGACCAAAGCAAAGGCAAATCAAGTGAGCTCAGAACTCAAAAATATCAAGAAAGGTGATAGAACTATTGAAGAATTTCTTGCTCGAGTGAAAACTCTTGGTGACACTTTAATTGCGATTGGTGAACCTTTTACTGATAAAGAATTGATTCGCACGGTTCTTGCAGGACTACCAGAAGAGTATGGTCCTTTCATTACTTACTTCAGAGGCAGAGAGTCAAGTAGCTTTGATGATCTAGAATCACAGATTCTAGCTCAAGAAGCTATGCTTACAAAATTTCAATCAGATGCATTAAGTGTTAACTCCATCAATGTGGTTCATACTCCTTCAGTGCACAACCAGATGCAAGTGTTAAATCCTGTTCCACGAGTTTCAGATCAAACACATTACAGACCACAAGGATCAATGATTCCTAACTCTTATGAACAAGGTAATGTTTTCAGAAATTATACACAGCTAAATCGTGGTGGTTGGCGTGGTGGTAGAGGACGCAATCGAGGTGGCAGAAGCAATGGTAGATTCTTTGTTACATGTCAACTTTGCAAGAAGAATGGTCATGAAGCTTCAAATTGTTGGTGGAGGTACAACACAGGATCTACACCACCAGCACAGTCTTCTCAATTTCCAGTGACTGCTCATACTCCTCCCTTTCCTATAAATTTTCCTGCATCAGCAAACTTAACCGTCTCACAAGCTTCCTCCAATCCTAATTAGAATTACTTACATGCTGTTCCTGGAGTTTTTCAAAATGCTGGTTCTGGACCTTTTCCAAATATGCAGTCTCAAGCCAATTGTTCACAAGCTGGTAATGTACGTGCCTCTGCTGGATCTTCAAACAATCAAATGAACTTGGACTGGTACCCTGATTCAGGAGCCTCACATCATGTCACTGCCAACCCAGCAAATCTGTTGCAAAGCACTTCTTATGATGGTCCAGAACAAATATTTGTTGGTAATGGACAAGGTTTGTCTATTTCTTCCATTGGTTCCTGTAACTTTCAGTCTCTTTTCCCCCACACACTTCCTTTCATTTACATAATCTTCTTCTTGTTCCAAAAATTACCAAAAATCTCTTAAGTGTTAGTCAATTTGCTAAGGATAACAATGTTTACTTTGAATTCAACCCCACTCATTGTTTTGTCAAATCTCAGGAGTCTCAAGAGGTCTTACTTGAAGGATCTCTTGGGCATGATGGACTCTATAAATTTCAAGGTCTACAAGCTGCTGCTCCTGGCTTGTCTACAGCTTGTTCACCAAATTTTTCTGCTAAATCTGTTCAAACAGTCTCAACTTGTAACTCTTTTGATTCGGTTCAGTCAGTTTGCATTCCTAAGTCATGCAAAATAGCTTGTAATAATTCTGTAGTTGCTGATGTATCTGGGAACTATAGTCTCTGGCACTCTAGATTAGGACATCCACACTTTGATTCTTTGCAAAGAATACTATCTCATTGTAATATTTCTTTGGGCAATAAAACCTTTTCTGATTTTTGTTCAGCATGCTGTATGGGTAAGTCTCAGGTTACCTTCCTTTTCTTCATCTACAAAATATACTGAACCCTTTCAACTCATAGATAGTGATTTGTGGGCACCAGCTTCTGTTCAATCATCTCAAGGTTTCATGTATTACATTACTTTTGCTGATGTAACAACAAGGTTTACTTGGATTTATCCTCTTAAGCAGAAATTAGAGTCTTTACTTATTTTTAAAAAATTTTATTCCTTGGTTTCCACACAGTTTCACCAATCTATTAAGTCTGTTCAAACTGATTGGGGTGTTGAATTTTGTCCCTTCACAAAATTCCTCACTCATATGGGAGTTACTCACCGCCTAATTTGCCCTCACACTCATCATCAAAATGGGCTAGTTGAAAGAAAACATAGACACATAGTTGATATGGGTCTCACTCTTCTTGCTCATGCTTCACTTCCTCTCAAGTATTGGGATCATGCTTTTCTTACAGCTGTATATTTAATTAACAGACTTTCCACCTCTACCTTAAATTTTCAAATTCCATACTTTATTCTTCACAAGACTTTTCCTGATTACCATTTTCTTAAAACCTTTGGTTGTTCTTGTTTTCCTCTTCTTCGACCTTATAACAAGCATAAGTTTGATTTTAGGTCTCATGAATGTATTTTTCTTGGATATTCACCAAGTCATAAGGGATACAAATGCGTAAGTCCAAATGGGAAACTTTATATTTCCAAGGATGTTCTTTTTAATGAGTTCAAATTTCCTTTTTCCACTTTATTTTCCTCTTCTTCGCCTACTGTCACCAACTCTACAGATAATGTTCCATACACCAGCAACATTGTTCCTCTTTCTTGGTCTTTGCCCGATGCATCACAGCCCTCACAATTTCCAGCTGTTTCACCCACTGCATCAAATTCATCTGCCACCTTACCTGTTCGGCCTAATAACCACCATACCTTACCTTTATCCACTCCCACAGTTTTACCTACTGATATACAGCTTGTCCTCCTACCTTCTTTGTCACTCACATCTCAGTCTCACCCGTCTCCTTTACCTGTGTCAACTGCAGCTCATTCACATGTAGCTATACAACCTATTCTTCATACTCCTTTATCCAACACAGTGCAGTCTCGTCAGTCACTTGTCTCCATGCCAGCTGCACATCATCCCCATTCAGCTATACACTTACCTGCTACACACTTACCCGCTACCATACAGCCTGTCCTCCTACCTTCTTTGTCACACACATCACAATCTCACCCATCTCCTTTACCTGTGTCAGCTTTACAACCCGTTTTTCACTCTCCTTTGCTTAACATGTCTCAATCTCATCAGTCTCCTACACCTTTGCCTACTGAAACTCGTCTCTTAGCTCCCAATTTTTCAGCCTCCTCAACTGGACCAGTTGATCATCTAGTCCCTGATACATCGGCTACTACTACTCGTACTAGTCATTGCCTCTCTTCACCTCCTACATCACCTCCTACTTCAGATGGTGTTCATCTTAACTCTCGGTCTGCTCCCTTGTCTCAGCTTTATGAGTCCACACCTGTTCTTTCTCATTTATCCAGCTTTCATGAGTCTTCCTCTTCACTGTCTTCTTCCACTCCTCCTCTTTCTTCAGGGTCTGCTTACATACCTCCTCGTTCCCTTAAAATTTCAACTCCCACTCACACTAGTTTTACCAGATCCAAAGATCCTGCACCCTCTTTATTCATGACTCATATGGAGCCTTCCACTGTTAAACAGGCACTGTTAGTACCGGAATGGGTTCAAGCTATGAACCATGAATACAATGCTCTTATTGCTAATAGTACCTGGTCTCTTGTGCCTTTACCTCCATCCAGAACATCTATTGGCTGCAAATGGGTATTTCGCATTAAAGAAAATCCTGATGGGTCCATAAAAAAATACAAGGCTAGGCCGGTTGCCAAAGGTTTTCATCAGCAACATGGCTTTGATTACAATGAAACTTTCTCTCCAGTGGTTATTACTGTTCGTATTATGCTTACTTTAGCTTTGTCTCATGGGTGGCCCTTGAAGCAACTTGATGTTAACAATGCCTTTCTTAATGGAGAGCTTTTGGAAGAAGTTTATATGACTCAACCTCCTGGTTTTGAGGTTTCTGACAAGTCACTGGTTTGCAAGCTCAACAAAGCAATTTATGGCCTAAAACAAGCCCCCAGGGCATGGTTTGAAAAATTCCAGGATGCTCTTCATCAGCTTGGTTTTATCTCTAGCAAGTGTGATCCTTCTCTCTTCATCCTTCGATCCAATGGCCATTGCACTTATGTCTTGGTTTATGTAGATGATATCATAATGACTGGCAGTAGTTCTGATTTGATTCAGCATCTCACCAATCAGTTAAACTCAAAGTTTGCTCTTAAACAACTTGGTAACTTGGACTACTTTCTTGGCATTGAAGTCAAACCACTCTCCAATGGCAGACTTTTTTTGTCTCAGTCCAAATATATCAAAGATGTCCTTCACAAGGCTGGCATGACAGACTCCAAAGGCATAGCTACACCTATGCCAAGTGGTTGCAAACTCAGTAAACATGGTTCTAATTATGTTCCTGATCCATCTCTCTACAGATCAATTGTAGGAGCTTTACAGTATGCTACTCTAACCAGACCTGAAATTGCGTTCAGTGTTAACAAAGTTTGTCAATTTCTGTCTCAACCTTTAGAAGATCATTGGAAGATTGTTAAAAGGATTCTGAGATATCTCAAAGGCACAATTTCATTTGGCCTTCTTTTTCATCCACCTTCGAAACTGCATCCTCTTTCTCTTGTTGCCTTCTGTGATGCTGATTGGGGTTCTAAACCAGATGACAGAAGGTCCACATCTGGTGCTTGTGTGTTTCTTGGTTCTAACCCTATCTCTTGGTGGGCAAAGAAACAGACTCTGGTTGCTCGTTCCAGTGCTGAGGCCGAGTATCGAAGCCTTGCACATACTGCTGCTGAAATACTTTGGGTACAATCTTTATTGAAAGAGTTACAAGTTTCTATTAAAGTTCCAGTCATTTACTGTGATAATCAAAGTACAGTTGCTCTTGCACACAATCCGGTTCTTCACTCCAGAACCAAGCACATGGAACTTGATGTCTTCTTTGTTAGGGAAAAGGTTCTGGCCAAATCTCTTGTTGTGCAACATATTCCTGGTTCTTTGCAAATTGCTGATACGTTCACCAAGCCCTTGTCTGCTGCTCGGTTTGGGGAACTCAGGGATAAACTCAAGGTCTTTGATCATACATTGCTGCTCCATCCCCCTTGAGCTTGAGGGGAGAATATTAGAGTATATGAGATATAAATATTACAAGTGTAATAGATTGGTTAAGATGCAGTTAGGATAGTTGCATGCTGTTAGGATGGTTGTAATAGCTGTTAGTTTCTGTTTAATCTTTCCACTCTTTACGGAATCAGTTGCAACAATAGCAACTGATCTCTCTGTTAGCTTTGGCCTATAAATGGTCTCATTGTACGTTTCTCAAGTTAAGTTTTCATTTCAGTAAGATCTCAAAAAGATGAATATCAGTGAGCTTCCAAATTCTCTGTTGGTTTTCTCTGTTTCTTAATCTTCCTCATTTTCTTTACAGACAAAAGGCAAACTCCAGCCATCACATTAATCCCTGGCCAGGTACAAAATCACCTCATAAAATGACCAGTTAGAAATATAAATAAAGGAAGTAGGACTTATTTATGGGTTTTATAATTCTCATTCAACATGAGAATTCAAATTTTTCTACACACCCTTCGATTTTCGTGCTGACATGGGTCCTACATATAATTTTTTCTAACACATGGGTCCCACGTGCTTTTTATCTCTACAACATAAGATTTCAATTCTCCTTCAACATGAGAATTATAAAACCCCTTATTTATAGGCATAATAATACTTTTTCGGGGCAGAGAATGAGTCATATCTTTCAACATATTTAATCCAAAAACCAACCTTTCAATCCCTTACATTTATTTTTAAGTAGTAAGCATAAGCAGAACATTACATTTACAAGTACTCCTTGTTTTATCTCAGCAGTGACATTAAAGCAACATCCATTACCAAAATGGAGGAATATTTTTCCCTCAGCAATTTAACTTACAATGTTCACTGAGCACACGTACATAAGAAAAAAAATAAAAAATAAAAATAAATTTCAAGGATATGGCAACAAATTACTGAGTTACTAAAATTAAATAACATACCATTAAATATGGTTTGAGTGAGGCTACATCCATAATTAATGGATATTTCTTCAGGAATTTGAATTGAAGCTTTCTCCCACCATGTTGATTGTCTTCTCGAGATCCCTTCTTGAAATTGAATGCCCTGAGCTTAATGGGAAAAAGGAAGAGCCACATAAGCTGCATTACACACATAGAAATTGAACTTCGCATTAATTGACAAATGCCATCTTGAGATATATTTATGAAATTAATAAAAGCACACCTTAAACTTTGATTTATTGATTCATGTTAAATATTAATTTTCAATATAATCATTTTCAGGGTTGATGAAGATATATACGCTATATTAACACTAGGGCTTAGACTTAAAAACCAATACATCTGTTTATCCAGAAAAAAAAACCAATACATCTTCTAAAAAAAAAATTTCTTTATAATTTAGCCGATTACTAAGCTTATAACATCCTTCTAATTTTTAAAAATAAAAAGTATTAAGTGATAAAATTAGAAGCATGAAATAAAAATTTTCAAATTTTAAAACATTTTATAATTCTTCTTTGAATAAAAGAAGATTATTGAATTATGTATTAGAAGTAATTAAATAGAATCATTCTTAAAAAATTAATAAAAAAGTTAGTCATCATAACTAGATTTCAAACAACAGCCCAACAAGTACCAAACTTATTCTCATATTTCACATTTCATGATAAAGCGTATTACCAAACATGCTTGAAGTTCACATGTGGAGTTTACATGGGCATGGTTGACCAAACATGACATATAAAATGACACATCTAATCATTTTTATATAATTATCATTCTTTAACTTCACACTTTACCAAGAAGGTAATGTGCTATCTTCTAATTATCCCCCATCTAACACTTCAAAAGAATAAACTGTTAGCATATGGGTGTCCTAGAGACAATCTTTTGATTAAATAAAGGACACTAGATGTAGAACTTTGTTTGTCGCAAATAAATGTAAGCACTATTTATTCAGTTTCATATTGTGTCTCGATATTACTGTTAATATTATATGAATGAACTGGATAAACCCCTTGGAATAGAACAGGTATCTCTTGAGTATCTGTGATGAGATCACGATCATGAGGATTCAAGGATATTGCATGTCTATTCCTAATTATATGTTCCTAGTCTAGAGACACTGAGTTTGGGGATCAGTGATCTCGAGTAAAGACTAGTACGACTTATCTACTTGTATATGGATACAAGGTAAAGAGCTCATGAGCTGCAGATATGGAGATATCTTAGCTAAAGTCGTGGGTGGATCTGTAAGAGTATAGCTCGCACTGAACAGACCCAAAAAGAGACTCTATGAGGAAATCTCACAGATAGTGTCATTAGAGTAATCTCTTTATGTTTGGGTATGTCTTTCCTTAGACCAGAAGTTATTACCTAGACTGTGTTCTTGAAGGCATGTTTTGATTGTATACCTCGTCTGCCTGAAACATGGAGACTCATAGGTATACTGTTGGGCGTGTCTTTAAAGGGCACAGGGCTAGGGTAATAAGCTGAAGGAATTCGTCAAATCTCTGTGAGAGATTAGGTTATCTGTAAACCGGAGAAATCGGGATGACATTTACAGGGACTCGGGAATCTATGCATAGTAAAAGAGATCATGAGATGATCTGCCTTTAGAGTCAGTAAATTGAAGATTCCCTATTTCGAATAAAGCTTACCCTAAACCGCAGGGGTTGATACATTTCCTTACCCTAGGTTAATGGGAAGATAACCGAGACGAAGGGAAATACATACGGTAACCAAATATGTGCAATAGGTTGATCAAGTCATTAATCTGACTAGTTCTGGGGCAACAAAGCATTGCTAGTGCTCTGTGTTGTCATTAATTGGGTTGTGGGCTTGTTGGGCCCAAGCCCAGTTATGTCAGTAGCTAAGTTGGACCTAATGGGTCACACACTAACACCTTGTAGTCATGATGGACTAGCTTTAAAGGTATTGGGCCTAATAATGTTATTAGCCCAAGAAGCTGTTTGGAAGCCCACCTAAATAGGTGGGTGGTGCATGGAGTTTAGTAATGGGCTTGGATAGTCCAAGCCATTACTAATTAATTTAATTAGTTAAATTAATAATCAAATATTTGAAATTCGAATTTTGAATTTGAAATTTGAATTTTGAAATTTGAATTTAGAATTTGAATTTCGAAATTCGAATTTTGAATTTGAAATTTGAAATTTGAAATTTGAATTTTAAAATTTGAATTTGAATTTGAATTTTGAAATTTGAATTTGAAATTTGAAATTTTGAATTTTGAATTTTGAATTTGAATGTTTGAACGTTTGAATTCAAGTGTTTGAATTCGAATTTGAATTGGTTTTGAAAAGTTGTTTCATAACAAAAGGATAAGACAGGATCTTATTGGAGCATATTCCTTGGATGAAGAAGCATCTTTGGAGGCTCTCCCTAGGCTGTTTGGTGCGCAACTTTTAGGTGATAAGGGTGTTATCTTATCACGTAAAACAAACCTCCATTCAGATTTGGTGGTTGAGGGAATCAGTGGATGAGTTGATTCAAATTTTGAATGCAACTACTCAATGTATTTGGACCCTTTCTAGGGCTGAATTATGCGCATGAGAACTATATACTATATGATAGTTTATGAATTTAAGTTTAAATTAATTTGAATTTAAATTCATGTGGATAAGATTAGAGGTTGTTGGCAAAGTTAGTTTTGCAACAGCTCCACCTTATCACACTGTTTCATGCGCAACTTTCAAAGAAATTTGAAAGTTTGTTTTCATTTTGAATGATTGAATTCCCTCCTCCTCTCCAAAGGGTGCGCATAAATATGACATGTTCCTCACCTTAGGTTTCAGTGAAAAACCTAGCCAACTCTCCTCCATCTATGCACCATTCTGTAGGGTAGCTCAGTACACCTTTCCAAACAGGATACCTGGCCTCCACCTTCACCACTTGTGCGCATAGCAAGCCTCATTGTGGTGTTCATCTGGTGGCTTTCAAGAAAGAGTTCTTGCATCATAGACGAACGGTGGTGTGGATCACCATTAGAGGGTTTGAACCCTTCAAGCCTGACATCTCATCTCCCTGACTGATCAGGCCAAAACAAGGTAACATCATGCTGTCTTAAAGCATGAACCTATGTGTGCATGTATGTTCCGCAGTAAAAAAATTTATTTTACACCTTACATGCATCGGCCTTCAAAGGCCAGTTTACTTTCATAAACACTACAGAAATAGTTTAACATCATAATCTAACACTAACAATTTGGTACCAGATACGTGAACTTAATCTAGGTAAGTACATCTCCAGTTTAAAATATTGGAATTTAATTTACCACAAATCACAATTATATATGGGAAAACATTTTTTCATGTTGCATGAGAATTCAACTCTCATGTTGTGACCCTTCGATTTGCGTGCAAAGCTTTTCTTTTCTTTTTTTCTTTTTTAATAAATGTGGGACCCACCACTAGTTGAGTCACAACATGAGAAAATCAAACCCCATTATATATACAAGTAAATGGAGAATGAGGACAATTTTTGGCTTGATGGGAATAGAAACCGAACCTAACACACCTCACTACTCAACCTATGCCCAAGTAACCTGAGCTTAGAAAGCAGGTCAGGAAGATTCTCATAGGACAAGGAATAGATCTACAACATTCAGTTGGTTTGACCCAGGACCACCGTTCGATTGCCTAAAGTATTTTGAAACTCCTCAGATCTGTAAAATCTCACTTTTCCGAGGACACATATTTTCTTCTCTAAACTTAAACACTGTCATGCAATGACTGCTGTTACACTACAGTTTACACATTTGAAATATGCAAAGCAGCTTAACACCATTGAAATATTTCTCTATTACTCAATTAATTAATGGTTGTTTACAAGTTAGACAAATACAAGTTTTTTTAATAATTGTAAACAACCTTGTATACACCACCCCAAAAGTTAGCTCAAAGGGTGGGAGTCTCCAAGATCTTATAAAGGCCACATTAGTTGTTCATCTAATCAATGTGGGATTACATATCTCAACACGCCCCCTCACACGAGAGCCCATTTGGTTTGAAGAGTGGATAATGCAACAGGCCCAACCTACCTGTGCTGAGAGAGTCCAAAAGAGAAAGTGGGCTTGGGATACACCACCCCAAAAGCTAGCTCAAAGGGTGGGAGTGTCCAAGGCCTTATAAAGGCCACATTAGTTGTTCATCCAATCAATGTGGGATTACATATCTCAACACGCCCCCTCACACGAGAGCCCATTGGGCTTAAAGAGTGGATAATGCAACAGGCCCAACCTACCTATGCTAAGAGAGTCCACAAGAGAAAGTGGGGGACGACAAGACTCTGATACCATGTAAAGAACCTTGGGATACACCACCCAAAAGCTAGCTCAAAGGGTGGAGTGCCAAAGGCCTTATAAAGGCCACATTCATCCGATCAATGTGGGATTATATATCTCAACAATAATAATGATAAAAATATACACATAAAAGTTTTGCATACACAATTATATGAACACCTTCCAGTTGGCAATCTTCGGGCAGCTACACATGTTTAATGACTTTGGTACCAGGTAAACCCATAAGTCTATACAAAACTATAATGCAGTTTTCACCTTCAACCTATGTCATCTTGTGCTTACTAACAAGATTCATCCTCGTCAGACTAATTACTAAAATTACCATGGAAGTCCCTATCCCTCCACTCGTTTCATTTTTTCCTTGCCTGATCTCGCCTATCAATGATGCAAAAAATGAGTTATTAAAGTTCAAAAATTTAAATCTAACCCATCATAGCTTAGTAATTTCAAAGTTGGGAATGAAATTCTCAGTTTCATCTACACAACCAGGAAATAAATACAAGGAACTTCCATTTAAAAAACGAAGAAAAATGAAAGAGCTAAAAAGCTAAAAAGAAAAGAAAGTTCTCCCACTGCAATAAGATGGGTTAAATCTCTATCATTGTCTTCATTTTAAGATGAAGACTATTACAAAAGTTATAATAAAACAGATAAATTAGATCCAACTTGTCTAATTGTATTGTCTCGAACAACAACAGATTACAACACAGATTCTGTCGTTTTAAATTTTTACAAACAATTGTATACACATAATTTAAAAATAAAATAAAATCCAAAGTAACAGTGAGGCCCCAACCATATAAGCAATGAGTAAAAATAGAATATACTATATACCAAATCCAAAAGGGTATTTAAAATAAAAAATAAAAAAGAGCTTTTTTTTTTTGGGTTTGTTGTGGCAAAAACATGAAGGGTGCCCTCCAAAAAAAGAAAAACCCTAAAGTTGAGTTTGGAAGTTAAAGTATACAAGAAGGGAATAATGGAAATTAAATTTTTTGGGTTTTGTTAGAGAAAAGAGAAGAGGGGTTTTTGTTAGGAGGAGGAATTATCAGCATTGCCACAACCAACCGTGAGGAGTGTAGAGGAAAGAGGTGATCTAAAGTTAACCAGAAATAGTGGCATTAAATTCCATACCGTGTTCTGACCAAGGAGAGCTCTGAGAGCGAGTTGATCAAAGGTGAGGCATTCCCCACCAGCTTTCTCAATTCTGGCTCTGTGTAAATTTAGAATTGATCTAAAGTTAACAATTTAGAATATCCTTTGGCAAATTATAGAATTACCATATAAAATTATTGAGATATATAGTCTCACATTGGTTGGATGAACAACTAATGTGGAGTTTATAAGGCCATGGGCACTCCCATTCTTTGAGCTAGCTTTTGGGTGGTGTATCCCAAGTTTCTTTACAAAAATTGAAGTCCAAAAATTATTGAATTACCATATCTTACATAAGCATTTAGTAACGACAGAAGCATAACAATATTCAAGTCCAAGACCATACAAAATTTTACACAAGCACAAATGTTAAATCTATTTCCTATGGTTGAAACTGGAATCGTTGACCAACATCAACTGGAAACAGAGCAACACTTTTATCGAAATCACCATAAAATGTTTAGTGCAAATGAAATTTCTTGACATATAAACGGCGTTTGATGCATATTAAAGGACAATATAAACAATAAACATAAAAGGACAGCATAAATATCAGATCACATAATAATTTTTTGTATTGTTAACTATTCCGACGCAAAGGAAGGACTAAAAAATTTGTTATAATCCCAAGTTAACAACCAAAGGTACATTTTTGGTGACTTTGGAAAGTAAGAGGAGTCCGTGTTGTGCCCAAACAACAGCAAATCCTTTCGATATTTACAATGATATCTAGTACCATTGAATCTAGGCTTACTGTTTTCCGATAAATCTTAAAATGTTATGGGACGAAGGAGGAAATCACATGGGTTAAGATGGCACTTTTTAAACTAAAAGTAATCTCAAGCAAATAAGCTGCTTATCTTGATAATTCCACAGGTAAAAGCCATTGAATTCACATAACTATTTAAATATGAATTCTTCAAATGAAGAGATGTTATTTTAAGATATAAAAACCATATCATCTACTTTGAAATCCCTGTACATCTAAAATAGTAAATGAAAACGAGTAAAAGAAAATAGAGAAAACTTTTCCCCTGCGCCTTGTACTTATCGAAAACCAGTAAAAACTTGAGCACTTCCAGTTTGGATATAACGCATTATGCAAACTAAAAAACCCCTTAAAATCACAGAAAATATTTGTCTTGATGATTCTCGTTCTAGACAAAAAAAAAGTAAAAATAAAAACATATAAACTTGAAAACCCAATTTAAAGTACAAAATGAAACATATGCCGCAGCTTGAATTAGAAGAATATTTACCTTGCAGCCTCAGAACGAGGATGTGAATAATACCCTGCATGGTGACCAAGGTCTTGAACAGAAGTCCCAGCGTTGGTTTTAAACTTTGAATTAAATAAAAGAAAATAGAAAATGAAATGTTTTATGGTGAAGAGATGTGTCCCTTAGGAATTTGTTAGTGGACATTGGTCTTTAGTATACCTAGTTATTTATCATTGCTTATAAATAGTTCTATGTAAACCATTGTTTGAATGGTTTAAAAAGATACAGTAATTCAAAGAGGTATATTCAGAGACTTGTTTGAGTGTTTGTGAGAAACACCATTAGAGGACTTGTGAATTACAAATTGGTATCAGAGCTATGGAGAGTGTGACTACTACCAGTATGTCGTTGCCCCTCTTGACAAAGGCGAATTATGTGAATTGGAGCATTCAGATGAAGGCTCTGCTCGGATCCCAGGATGTTTGGGAGGTTATCCATGAAGGTTTTGCAGAACCTGTAACCACTGCAGGATTTTCAGCAGCTCAAACCAAGGCGTTGAAAGAGACGCGTGCGAAGAACAAGGCTGCCTTATACATGTTATTCCGAGCTGTAGACGAGTCCGGATTTGAGAAGATAGCGAGTGCGACGACGTCAAAGAAAGCGTGGGACATCTTGGAGAATGTCTATAAAGGAGCTGACCGAGTTAAGCAGGTCCGACTTCAAACTCTGAGTGGCGAGTTGGAAGGAATGAAGAGAAAGATTCAAAGGGTGTATCCGAGTTCATCACCCGAGTTCAAGCCGTGGTGAATCAGTTAAAACAGAATGGTGAGGAGATATCTGAAACTAGAGTCGTTGAAAAGATTCTGAGGTCGCTGACCGACGACTTCGAAAACGTGGTATGTGCAACTGAGGAGTCTAAGGACTTGGCTACGCTCTCTGTTGAAGAGGTAGCAGGTTCTCTTGAGGCGCATGAGCAGCGCAAGAAAAAGAAGAAAGAAGAGACACTGGAGCAAGCACTCCAGACAAAAGCAACAATTAAGGATGAAAAGGCGCTCTACTCTCAGAATGTCCGAGGTAGAGGTCGTGGACGAGGTGGACGCGAAAATGGCCGAGGTGGTCGAGGCCGAGGTCAGGAGGTGAAACATGAAGAAAGAGCTTAGACGAGTCAGCAAAACTGGAGAGGCAGAGGACGCGGCCGAGGTGGAAGAGGTCAGTGGTCGAACCAAAGTAATGTAGAATGTCATAAGTGTGGCAAGTTTGGTCATTACGCAAGAGATTGCAACTCGGACAGATGCTACAACTGTGGCCGAGTTGGGCATTTCACTAAGGATTGTCGAGATGAAAGAAGAGTTGACGAGGCTTCAAACCTCACTGCAGAAGGAGAAATAAAAGATGGAGTTCTGATGTTAGCACATGGTGAAACTAGCTCGAAGGTCGAGATGGAGTGGTAATTGGATACTAGTGCTAGTAATCACATGTGTGGTTACAAACATCTATTCAAGGAGTTGAAAACGGTGGAAGCCGGACATATCTCTTTTGGAGACTCGTCCAAAATTGATGTGAAAGGCCGTGGTACGATCTGCTTTTTGCAAAGGGATGGACGAGTTGGTACAATTCGGGACGTGTATTACGTGCCTGAGCTCAAAAGCAATATTCTGAGCATTGGACAGTTGATGGAGAAAGGTTACTCGGTTCTAATGACAGACCGAGTTCTGCTGTTGAAAGATAAACAAGGGCATCGATAGCCCGAGTTCAGATGGAGAAAAACATAATGTACAAGTTGAGCTTAAGGAGCATGGAGGTCGGCTGTCTGCAAGCCGAGGTGGAGGATAAGATGTCTCTATGGCATCGACGGTTTGGACACCTTCATTATGGTGGTCTGACCGAGATGATGAAGAAGAACATGGTAGTGGGACTACCAAAGATTAATTCTGAAGGAAAGTTCTGTGAAGACTGTGTGCTGGGTAAGCACGCAAGAAGCCCGTTTCAAAGGATGGCAAGATACTGAGCTAAGCAGCCTCTAGAATTGATACATACCGACCTGTGTGGACCTATTACTCCGTGGTCCTTCAGTGGTAAGAAGTACTTTGTAACTTTATTGATGATTTTAGTCGAAAGACTTGGGTGTATTTTCTGAAAGAAAAATCTGAGGTGCTAGAGGTATTTAAAAGTTTTAAAGTAATGATAGAAAATGCAACTAGGAGATACATCAAGTCGATCCGTTCTGACCGAGGTGGCGAGTACATTTCAACAACCTTTAAAAGATATTGTGAAGAACACGGGATAAGGCGGTTCCTAACTGCGCTGTACTCACCACAGCAAAACGGAGTTACTGAGAGAAAGAACCGAACTATCTTGGATATGGTGCGTTCTATGTTGAAGACTAAGAATATGCCTAAGGAGTTTTGGGGAGAAGCCGTACAATATGTTGTGTACGTGCAGAATAGATGTCCGTATACAAGTGTGAATGATAAAACCCCACAAGAAGCATGGAGTGGTCTAAAGCCATCAGTGGCTCATTTCAATATTTTTGGTAGTGTTGCATATGCACACATACCGGACCAGCTCAGAATTAAACTTGAAGATAAGAGTAAGAAGTTTATGTTTATTGGATATGATGAGAAGAAAAAGGGGTACAAGTTGTTGGATCCCATAAAAAAAAGGTGTTGGTAAGCTGAGATGTGAAGGTAAATGAAGAAGATGCTTGGGACTGGAGTAGTCCATCCGGGGTCAATGTGGAACCCGGAAATAGATCAATTGAGGTCGGACAACCTTCGACCCATATCTCGGCAAACCCTGAAGTCTCTGATGGGGAAGAAGAGTTGAGACAACCAACGATGAGGAGTCTACAAGATCTTTATGATTCCACCAATGAAGCACACTTGGTTTGTTTGTTGGCATATTCTGAAGAAGTGAGTTTTGAAGAAGCAATCCGAGATGAGAAATGGAAATCAATCATGGAGGAGGAGATTAAAGCAATAGAAAAGAATAAGACGTGGGAGTTAGCCGAGCAGCCAAAAGGAAGTCGGCCCATTGGTGTGAAATGGGTGTACAAGAAGAAAATGAACGCTAAGGGGGAAATCAAAAGATACAAAGCCCGGCTAGTGGCGAAAGGGTACAGGCAGAAGACTGGCATTGACTATGACGAGGTGTTCGCGCCCGTAGCAAGAATGGAGACAATCAGGCTGTTAATTTCTCAAGCAGCCCAGTTTGGATGGCCGATTTATCAGATGGACGTGAAGTCGACATTCTTAAACGGAGTACTCGAGGAGGAGGTGTATCTGGAACAACCTCTGGGGTTCATGAAAGCCGGACAAGAAAGAGAAGTATTGAGACTGAAGAAAGCTTTGTATGGTTTGAAGTAGGCCCCAAGAGCCTGGAACACGAGAATTGACAATTACTTCAAGAAGGATGGACATGAACAATGTCCGTATGAACATGCACTCTACGTGAAGAAGAAGGGATGTAAAATTCTACTTGTTGCTCTATATGTTGATGATCTGATTTTCTTGGGTAATGATGAAGGAATGATTTAAGATTTTAAGAAGAAAATGACGAAGGAGTTCGAGATGACGGATCTCGGTCTGATGAGATACTTTCTTGGTCTGGAGGTCAGACAAGACAAATCCGGGATCTTCGTCTCTCAGGAAGCCTATCCAAAAGGAATTTTAGAGAAGTTTAAAATGAGTGATTACAACCCGGTTTCAACCCCCATGGAACCCGGCATTAAACTTTCGAGATATGATGGAGGAGAAAAGGTAGATCTGAGTGTTTATCGTAGTCTAGTTGGAAGTCTGAGGTACTTGACGTGTACAAGGTCGGATCTGTGTCTGAGTGTTGGAATAATAAGCCGATTTATGGAAGAGCCGAGCTATACCCATTGGAAGGCGGCAAAGAGGATTTTAAGATATGTTCCAGGAACAATATCGCAAGGACTTCATTATTCGAAGTCAGACAAGTACAAGCTGACAGGATACTCGGATAGTGACTGGTGTGGAGATGTTGGTGACAGGAAGAGCACAGCTGGCTATGTGTTTTTCATGGGAAACACGACTTTCACGTGGGTATCGAAGAAGGAACCCATTGTGACTTTATCTACATGTGAAGCCGAGTACGTTGCTGCTTCCTGGTGTGTTTGTCATGAAATTTGGCTGAGAAATCTATTGAGCAAATTGGAGCAAGAGCAAGTCGGTCCCACAAGATCCGAGTTGACAACAAATCAGCGATCGAGTTAGCAAAGAACCCGGTCAACCATGAAAGAAGCAAACATATTGATGTCAGATTCAATTTCATCCAAGATCAGGTCAAAGAAGGAAAGGTGGAGCTCAGTCATGTGGCAAACCGAGATCAAGTTGAAGATATTTTTACAAAGCTCCTGCCGACGTTGTTGTTTGAGAATTGCAAGAAGAAGATGGGAATGAAGGACGGTAGAGATATTAAAGTTTAAGGGGGAGTTTTGTTGGTTTTAAACTTTAAATTAAATAAAAGAAAATAGAAAATGAAAGGTTTTATGGTGAAGAGGTGTGTCCCTTAGGAATTTGTTAGTGGACAATTAATGTGTTTTAGATTTCCTAAGTTGGTCTTTAGTATTCCTAGTTATTTACCATTGCTTATAAATAGCTCTATGTAAACCATTGTTTGAATGGCTTAAAAATATACAGTAATTCAAAGAGGTATATTCAGAGACTTGTTTGTGTGTTTGTGAGAAACACCATTAGAGGACCTGTGAATTACACCCAGAAGCACCAAGAAACGAAAAATTCTTCTAAACTATGTTTCCAGGGACAAAACCAACAAGGTCACCTAGTTTTATGTTAGCTGGATCTTTTAGAAATAGGTTAAGGCCTCTTGATGATGCGAGAAGTTGCATAGGAGGAAGAAACGGAAATGATGAACAAAGAAAAAAGAGACAGAGAGATTTTGCAGGGTGTTGGTGATGATGCTAACTAACTAGTCAAATTCATAGTTGTAAAAAAGAGCATGTCGATCCATTTATCCTGAAATCAATAATATGCACATCAAATAAATCACTGTAAATATAGTACCCAACACAAAGAGCATGTTGGTCCTTCTTTCGCAGTTAAAGAAACAAATGCATTCAACTACCAGAAGCGCGCAATATCAATATAAGAGATTTACGAGTTGAGAAGAGGTTTGAGATATATCATTTAATTTTAAAATAAATAATAGCAACCTTCGCAGATAAAGAAACAAAATACAAAAAAATTGAGAAGAGGAAATAAAAATTTAGAAAGAGATTCACGAGTTTACGCTTTGATACAGATACAGTTCCATCCTTGTCTTTCCCTTTTCTCATTTTCTCTCTCTTCTCTCTCTCTTTGTCTCTCTACAATCGCTTCAATCTCAATTCCTCTTTTGATCCGCACCCTTCTTCACAATTTTTCGAATCGTACAATAGATGATCATGGAACTCAACGATTCCACTGGCGGCAACCATAACAGCAATCGACGAGGTCTTGTAATCGACCTCAACGAGATCCTTTCCCCTTCTTCTTCCTTCGTCGAAACCCTATCGGACTCCGTCGTCGACTACCTTACAATAGAGGTATAGTCCTCATAAATCTGAGTTTAGCGAAAAAAAATAGAAAAAAATGAATGGGAGACTAGCGAAAATAGAAAATGTGTTTGTTGCCAAAATAAAAAATAAAATAAAATCAAATCAAATTAGACATGCCAATGGGATACTTAGCGTCCTAAGAGGGAAAAAAAGTTAAATAACAGAGGTATTATTCGCTAAATTGAGTCGATTTATTTAACAGCCACTAAGATACCACCACTGTATCCCGATTTTCTTGTAGTGGAGACTCTACCTAATTCAACTTTGTAACAGCAACAAGACTAGGTAAAAGACTAAAAGTAGCTTACCCAAAAAAAAAACTAAAAACTAAAAGTAGAACGCAAAAAGGTTCATTTGTCAACAAATAAAAAAAAATACACGGAAATTGCTTCAATTTAGGAATAACAAATAGCATCACCAGTGTTCTCTGCAATGGAGGGGCGTACACATCACGTGACCCTTTTGCTATTAGTTAAAACTATGTTCCTAGACTTAGAGACGGAAACTCCAACCTATAAAATTTGGAGTACGACAACATTTCACCTTATCTTAATGCCTTTACATGTGGACATGTTGCTTGCAATCTCAGCTTGATACCCTGTGATTGCAACCTGCCTTGGTGATGCTTAAAGGGCCACACCACAGATAGGGGCTCGTTCGTTGTTCCATGAATATAGGTACGAGCAATACCCAATTGACGAGATAAGAAACCAAACAACATAAACTTGAATGGAAAATCAAATTTGAGAAAGAGTTTGGGAAAAGGGGAAGGACGTGATGGCGGGAGTGGGAGGCTTTAAGAACCCGCACCGCTAATTAAGGTGATTAATTAAATAAATGTGATAATTAGGAAATAATTCCATAATTGACCCTAATAATTATTGTGAGACTCTAATAATTATAGTAAGTGGGTAATAATGCTGAAAGTCGCTTTTCGGGCGAAAAGCGCATATACCGGTTCTGCTACCCGGTATAAATGCGTACCGGTGAAGTATCCCTGAAAATTATAATAAGTGCATGATAATTACTAGAATAATATGTAGGACTTGTAAAATGAGTTTCAAGTCAAAATAATGAGATCTGATGCCAGAACTGATACTGGCTATGGAAAAGCGCGTACCGGAAAGGTGCTCCGAAAAATAAAAAAAAATGATAATTCGTAGAAAAATGATTAGGTTAAGATTCCAAAGTTTGGGATTAAAATTTTTTTCATAGCTATTAATGCTAATACTGTGCGTTATTTGGTTATTTGGCTATAAATATGCTTATTAGTGGGCACAAAACCCTAGACCCTCTTATTCCTTCGTGACTTGTGTGGAGGCTGATAAGCTTGCCACTGCTTCATTGGTTCTTCACCCTTTCTTGAGCAAAGTTGACACCTTTGGCTTTGATTCTTCTCTTTTCTTCTTGTAAACACTTAAGAACTTGTATGGGAGGAAGGGTAAGTGTACATTATGAGTTTACGGCCACTGTGAGAGGGTGTGAGTGCTGTCTTTGGGTTGTTGAGAGGGGGTGGACCTTTGGCTTGGCATTGGTGGTGCCAATGAGTCATCTTTTGGTGCAAGAACCAACCTTGGTATTCCATTTTCGTTATGGGTCAAAGTCAGAACTTTGAAGGTTCATTGGTGAGCTCCAAGAGCACATCTTGCTCTGTTTTGAGCTTTGGTAAGTTGCACCAACCTTGATCATGTGTTTTTATGCATTAAAGGTGAAGTCTTGGCATGTTAATGGGTAAAATGAAGTAACAAACACCTAAGAGAACTTGTATATGCTTAAAAATAGATCCTTGGACGTATATAAGTGTTAAAAATTGGACCCTTGGTGGATGTTTTCACGAAAAGCAGAAACTGCATTCTTTCGTGAAATATCCAGATATGTGTTCGAGAAATATCCGGATATGAGGTTCTGTGATATTCGGATATGGGATATCCGGATATTCCCCCGACATATATCCGGATATTCTGGGATTTCGATGAACAGTGAGGTACTGTTCATGCAGAACTGATCTATGGGTTTATGGACCCTAGTTGATGAAGTGGTACTTCTGGAATTAATTATCTAAGTCAGAACCTAAGGGGTTAAGGGCTTATGGCTTGGTGGGAAGCCTTAAGACGTAAAACGTAAAAGGAAAAACGTAGTCTTTATGCTTATACGTATGAGCTTTGGTTAATGATATGTTATTGGTCCATAACAGATTGTGATAATACTGTGTTTGGACTTTGAGAGTGGTTGGACTCGGTGAGCTTTGGTTAATAATATGATAATTGACCTTAAGAATAGAAAAGAAAAGTTTTTTTTGTAGATACACAAGTATGGTTGTCTCTTGCATCTGTGTGGATATTCAATTCTAACAGAGGGAATAAGAACTTTTTTGACAAAAAAAAGGCGCAAAAGTTTTGGTGGAAATGGATTATATTCTAAGATTATTAAGGATCTAATGATAATAACAAGGGAAAAATATTTATGCAGTTAATGCAGATAAGTCATCTGCATTTATTCCCAAAACGAAGTCGTTTTAGTATTGAAATCTTAAAAAATTATAAATAAAAAGACTATTATAACCCTAAAATAAATTAAAATTACAAAAATACCCTGATTTCCGTCACAAAACGATGTCCTATTGGCTTAATGCAGATAACTTATCTGCAGTAACTGCAGAAAAGAGAACCCTAATAACAAATGATAACATCCTAATTAATTTTGAAATAATTTTAAGAAATTTTGATAATTAATTAAATTTATAATACTTAAGTTAATTACTTCATCTGTTTTAAACTATTAGTTGTTTTATTGAAAAAATATTATCACATTAAAAATTATACAAACATAATAATAATTTTTTATTTTAACTATATTTTTTTCATATTTTTGTTAAATGTAATGACTAGTGACCAACTTTTTATAAAGTAAAACGATAATTCATCAAATATATTTATATTTTTTAAAATGAAAAAATATTAGGACAAAGTGAATTATGAAAGATATTATATCATTTGTTTTAGCCATGACTTGAAATTTTTTTATATATTGTCATACTATGCAATGTTATTAAACTCGACCCGGTCATTTAATCAGTTGAGATACTTAATCACTGGTTGAACCGCATGACCCAGTAAGTATATGCAAATTTATAACTTATATCAAAAAATTATAAACATTTTTAAATACATGAAAAAAATATATCAATTCCAAATATTCTAATATGAAAAAGAATAAATCATTAATATACTTAAATGGTGCCGAACTCCTAACGATTTTTTTTTTCTCTCTCCATGATTTACTTTTTATATTTTAACACAATCGCTTTTGGCACTTTGTTTTGGGCTCAGTTAATTAGCCCACTAATTAAAGCCAGAAAATTGAATTGTAGCAAAATAAAGTGGCAAATAAAATCAATTTTCATTATACTAAAAAAAATCACTTTTCAAGTTTCAATTACCTAGAGCCCCTCCTATATCCCTCAATTAATTTTTACGCTGCACACTTTCTTGAAACTCGCATTACATTTTCATTTTTCTCTCTTGTCTTTTCATGTTCATTTTACCTTTACTATTATCTGCTACACCAGATCTATCTTCCCTCGTCCTCACTGGGTAGACGTAAAATTTTGTCAATTAGAAGCACTTGGTGCTAGAAAATTAGTGGGAGTCTCACAACCCATGAAGAAAAGTCGACGAGGATCGAGGTCATGAAGCTCAAAGTATATAGGAGTCACGACGAAAAGTCCAGAAGCCCTTAAACACCAAATCTCGATCCGCCTGAAGAAGAGTAGCAAGCATCTGAGGCAACGTACTCTTGATGAACATGGCAACCAGATTCTTTAGATAATGCTTGCTTCTTGTTTATTGTTGTAACTCATTTTTCTTTTCTTCATTTCTGTTAAGATTTGCGCCCTCCGCCACTAGACTAGTGAACCCCTCCATCTGAAGGCCATGAACGAAAAAGATCAGTTGGACTCGGTGAACCAACGAGTCTCCGATTTTAATAAAACTCGTCCGAGTTTCACGGGTTACATTAGTTGGCTTGCGTGTCCGATCCTTTAGGTTACTCAGACTGGTAACATCATCAGTTTACCATTTTTTGGGTTGAACAAGCCGATCCAGTTCGGGTTTTACAACACTGATACTATATATAGTAGGTGTTCTAGATTGACCTCACATCCTAAAGTCATAGGCTAGCACTTAACAGGCCCAATTAAGGGGTCACTCCCCCCTTTTTATTGGTAATCAAGGGGTCACTCCCCTATTTCCCTATAATGATGGTCAGTGGTGAAGAAAGATAGTTGTTAGTGACAGATTTAGAGATAGAATGTGCATTTTCGTCTCTAATTCAGTCACTGATAGTGACGAGAAAAATTCATTCTCTATTAATGAGGGATCTTATCCTATCCCTAATAAAGATAAATTATTTTTCTTCTCTATCAGATACAGAATTAGAGACAGAATATGTATTTGCGTCTCTAATTCCGTCACTGCTAGAGATGGAAAAAAATCTGTTGCTATTAATAAGGGATCTTGTTCCATCCCTAAGAGTAATAGATTATTTTCCGTCCCTATTTGAGATGAAAAGTAATGTGTCCCTATCTAAGACGGGTCATTTACTTCTGTCTCAAAATCTATCACAAATAGAGACATTATTTTTCGTCTCAAACAGGATCAAAAAACAATGTCTCTCTTAGGCATAGAACATGATCCCTCGCTAATAGAGACAAAAAAATTCATGTCTTTATTAGTGATGGAATTAGAGATGAAAATAAATGTTTCTTCTCTAAATCTGTCACTGATAAAGATGAAAAAAATCTATCACTAAATTTTCTCACTAAGTCCAAATGTATCCACCTAATATTATCACTATTTTCTACATATTAAGTTCCGTCTATAAATTTGTCCCTATTAGAAACGAGAAAATTGTCATCTCTATTAAGGACAAATTTAGAGACGAAAATGTGCCTATTAGAGAAGGATTGATTTTCCGTCTCTAAATCCGTCAATAAAGGAGATAGAAATATCATCGTCTCTAATTCCCTCCCTGTTTGCGAGGAATTGTTTTTCTCTATCTAATTCCCTCCCTATTTGCGAGAAATATCATCATCTCTGATAAAGCTATTTTTTCCTCTTTCCTCAGAGATTGTCGGTTGATGTGGCGGAGAGAGAAGAATATTTTTACCATTTTAACTATGTCTTATCGGTAAGACATAGAGGTGTTCGCGGTCTGGATTGGATCAGTTTTGGAAGCAAAAAACATCTGATCCAATCCCTTCGGTTTGATCATATAATCATCCATTCGGTTTTGATTTTTTTTAAATCCGATCCGATATAATCCAATTTTTTTCGGTTTGGATTGGATCGGTTTTCGGTTTTTTAAAAATCCTAAAATTTATTTCATGCTTATTGTGTAAATAACATCTTTTGTATATATTGGATTTGTAAATTTTCTTTTTGTGAAATACAAAAGTATTAGTAAACTATAATATTGTTTTTTTTGGCAATGAGACATGAAACTCTAGAAAGATAAAATTTTGTTAATGAGATGTGACTATATTTTTTCTTTGGTTTAGTTGATGGGTTAATGAGTCTTGAGTTTAGAAATTTTTAGTTTAGGGAAAGACCCAAATAGGTAGAGGGGAATTAATATATTGGATTGGTTTGGATTGGATCGGTTTTCATCAACCCATCCAAAAACCGATCCAATCCAATTAAGATTTGTGGTTTTTAATCGGTTTTCGGTTTATTCGGTTATCGGTTTTTCGGTTCAGTTACCGCGGTTTGAATCGATTGATGAACACCCCTAGTAATAGTAAGACATACTTGTTTTTTTTTTCTCTCCTCAGAAATTGTCAGCTGACGTGGCAGAGAGAAAATTTTTTTTTTTACCATTTTAACTATGTCCTATGGGTAAGACATACTTAAAATGTTAAAAAGCATAGAAATTTACCTAAACTAACTTTACAAACTTTTTTTTCCAAATTTTAATGTCTCATTTTAGAAAATAAACTCAAACTAACAACAAAACAATTGATAATGTTACAAGTTCTAAAAAATAGGAAGCTGAAGTAAAATCCTATTCAACATTTATGCTTACAAGTCGTAAGAATCTATCTTGATGACAATCTATCCTAAAAATCTATCATCTCAGACATTCTATCGTAAAGAACATGTACGACCCAAATTGTTATGTCCACCATCTTTCAACTTCTGGAGATTCATCATCTTGGCTCCAAACTGCACAGCAATATAAACAACAATCAATCAGTAAATAATATAAATAATATAACTTGAAGCCAAATAAATATAAAAATAGAAAATAGAAAATGTTAGTTGAGTACATGAAGTCGCAGTATTGCTTTTTTGGTCAAGCAGAACCAAGCTCTCTCTGAAATAACTAGCATATAAGCTTTTTCTTGCACGACTGATCCCAAGGTCCCTCATCTCTTTGCTCTTGAGATCAAATGAATGCAAGGACATCACTGTTTCTCCATATGGGCATGGAAGCGCTAAAACCTCACTTGTAGGACTCGGTCCCAATAGCTTTTGAAACCCTTCCTCTAAATAAATATTATACATCTTAGTCCATGACTCTTCTTTCCTCATCCATATGCTGCAGTTAGTCTTTTCAAGCGAGGGGTTCTTTATAAGTGAAAGGCAACCCTCAATCATAGTAACAACCAAGTTCCTAATAGACACAGTAACCAACTCCTTTGGAAGCTCCATCCTATTGAACTTCTCCTCCACCATATTGAAAATCAATATGTAATTACTCTGAAAAGGAGCACTTTGGGTCCCTTGGGAGGCAAGCCAATAAACATTTCCGTGGAAAAAAACCTGTTGAGAGCAATAATCTATGCTTAAGTCAATGTATGACGCATCAATGACCCTCCAAGGGTGACCCTCGTTGAGGGAACACAACTCCACCTTTGGAGGAATCATGAAGACAGATGTAGGATGATATATTCGCACCACCTTGAAATCATTCTTTTCAGAATCAAACCCAAACCCGAGAACGTAACAGCCAGAATGCAAGAGAAATGACTCCGGCACAATTGACTTTGGGACTTGGAGGTGTCTTCTTATCGAAGGGTTCAAGAGAATGATATCATCTGTGTCATAATCAAAGAGGCAAACGATGCCGTTGAGGGCACCAACAAAGCCGAGGAATTTACTATCGGGAACCCAAAATGAGCATTCGAGATTTGCTATTTTGGGTAAAGAAGAGGACCATAAAGAATAGTTCTGCTTATAAGAGGGATATGAAGGGTAAAAATCGCGGAGAAGGAAGAGAGGAGGAAGGGAGGGGTTGAAGAGAGAATGTTTGAGGTGTGAGGATATGAATGTGGGACTCTTTATAATTGTATTCCATGATTTACACACTGACATGCATTTTCCAATGCTTTTGAGAGGTAAGCGAAGAAGTATTTCGCGCACTATGGCATCAGGAAGACACTCGAACATTATGAAGTTGGGAGGAGAGTTTAAGGAGCCAAGTGAATTCATTCTTCTTCCTTTGTATAGTTCTAGTTAATAAAGTCACCCCACTAATCTGCATAGCAGTTAAAAACCTACTAACATAAATGTCCACGTGATCACAAAGAGGGTAAGTTATTTGAAGCATGACTATCAATAAATTATTTGACGCGTGACTTTCAAAATATATATATATATATATATATATATAGGGGTTTACATCTATCATGTCACATGACACCAACAACTTTCATACACACAACATTTTGTGGGGCCCACATTTTCTAAAGCAAAAAAAAAAAAAAAAAAAAAAAAAAACTAATGCACGCAAAATGAATCTCTATAACATTACACAATCACTTTTCCTATAACATAATTATTATAAAACCCGCATATATATTAAGTGCTATTTATGTGGAGAAGATATGATATAAGAGGGATAGATAAGAGTAGAGAATGATAATGGTATGAGAAACTCATACCGTATTTGATGTGCATTGAATATATAGTGTGATATGATTTTGTTGGGCTTTTTGACCCTTTTGCCCTTCATTAATTAATTAATAAATAATCTGCCCCTCATACAGAACTATCCATCAACCTGCCCCTATTTAATCGACTAAGGTGAAGAAATAGTCGACTAAATGGTCAAAAGTCAGAATGTTCAGCACACGAAATGTAGTCGACTAAAAATCCCTCTTAATTGACTACATTTTTGGGATTTTTAGTCGACTAAATCACGATATTTAGTCGATTAAATGTCGACAGAAACCATATGTTTTCCATGTTCTCGGTCTCATTTCGAATATTGTTGTTGTGTAAACCAAAATAGGTCCCTTTTTCATGTGTAATCCTTGCAATCCCATTGTATTTGATCTCACCGTCTCTAAAGCCCTAATATTGTGAAATCATTGTGATTGCGCAACTCCAAACCCCCAAAATCCGAACCCAAACCCCCAATTTCAGAACCCTAGTCCCAATTTTGTGTGGAAGATGAGTACAAGTCCAAACATGTATGTAACAATGATCAACTATGATGGAAAGCATTATGAAGGCCCCAATGGTGTTCATTTTGAAGGAAAAATGAAAATGTTGAAAATCAAATGGGGCACTACATACAATGAGCTAAAAGGGAGAATTCAGCAAAAATTGGATCTGCAAGGCAGGCAATGCGTTCAGCGGATGATTGCCAGGGTAGAGTCTACAGTTGGTAAGGATGTTGTATACTACATTGGTAACGATATATGTGATGATGAAGATGTGGAATGTGTCATAGATGCAATTGTTGACCGAAAATCTCAAAATTTTATTGAGATATATGTTGAAATAGACTGTGTTCAATCTTCATCTGCACCCATGCATACCAAGTAGTGAACCGTATTTTGGTCATGAAGAAAGAGTAGTCGATTTATCTGCACCTGCACATGTCATAAGTTAGATAACATTGAGGGAAATAGATGAGGATGAGCAAGATGCCGATATGGACAGTGATGAGGACGGTGAACCTGAGAGTGTTATTCCTCTAGGTGACACGTCAGATACTGACGTAGAAGGTGATTTCGAAGCTGACACAAGCTCACCATCCCCGGGTTCCCAGGTTACGAGACCACTTCGTGTTGACCCTGTTAACAGTGGTAAGATTCATTTTTAAAGATTTAATTTAGCATTTCTTCTTTGTGTTATCTTTGGTATTGACGTGGCATTATAATATTTGACGTAGGTTCTGAGGTCGAGCCATTTTGGAACGAAAGCTCACATTATTCTTTCATTAATTGGGCCCACCCTAATGATGAGATGAAGATATTGTATGGTGATGATGACTTGCACGGTGGCTGGCAATTAGGCGATCCTTTATATTTGTATAAGGAGTTTCGTAGCAAATCTAAGATGCAACATGCAGTCAAATTATATTGTATGAAGGCTCACCGTACTGCCATTGTGGCAAAAAGTGATGACCATAGATTTGTGATGAAGTGTCGACACCATAATGATGGATGTCCCTGGTATGTGAGGGCATTGTTGCCGAAGAATGGAAATACTTGGGTGGTCAGTAAGTGGGGAAAAGAACACACCTGCCTAAACCAAGGTCTTACCCGGGATCATAGACAGTTGCATTCTGATGTGATATGTGCAGCCATTATCAGTATGTATTATTTGATGTATCTAACTTTGTAAGGTATGTTTACGTTTATCAGTTTGTATTCTGACGGTTGGTCGGTATTGTTTTTAATATAGGTATGTTAAAAGAAGATCCATCATTAAAGCCTGTTCTTATTCAAGAGAGGGTACAACGTTTGTGTGGATACAACATATCTTACAGGAAAGCTTGGAAGGCTAAAATGAAGGCCATTGTCAAGTTATTTGGTGATTGGGATAAATCGTATGCATTCTTGCCTGGTTGGCTGACATACATGATGCATGTTAATGTGGGTTATGTGTTCAAGATTGATACGGATCAATGTTTTGACGAACGTCGAGTTTACACCGATAAGGCTGTCTTTCACAGGGTATTTTGGACCTTTCACCAGTGCATTGAGGCCTTCAAATATTGTAAATCTATAATCCAAATTGATGGCACGCATTTGTACGGTAAATACAAAGGAACTCTTTTGATTGCTACGTCACAAGATGAAGATGGATACTTTCTTCCTATTGCCTTTGCTATTGTTCCTCTGGGTGAGAGATTGGATGATTGGTCGTGGTTTCTTAGCCTCATGCGTTTTCATGTCACGCATAGGCATGGCATTTGTCTAATATCCGATCATCATAAGGGCTGTAAGAGATCATACCAGTTGGCAGCCACCATTTGCGTATCACGTGTTTTGTCTACGTCACATCGGAAGCAACTTTAACACTAAGTTTAGGGATGTGGAAATGAAGAAAACCCTGATGAAGCTAGGTACAAACTTTTTTTTAATATGTACAAGTTGTATCTAATGCCTCCTTTTGTATCTAACACATGCAATTTTCGTGTATTCTAGGGTACTTAAGTTCAAAGATTCATTTTGATATCAGATTTCAGGAATTTATTGACTGTATCCCTCAAGTAGCTGCGTGGATAGATCAGATTCCCAAAGAAAAATTGTGCAGGTCTTACGATGAGGAGGGTCTGAGGTTTGGTCACATGACGACCAACCTATCTGAGTGTGTGAATAAGATCCTGAGGGGTGCACGTAATTTTCCTATAACAGCATTGGTGAAGATGACTCAGAGTAGACTTGTTGAGTATTTCGTCAAGAGACGTGAAAAGATCCAAAAAACAAAGGCAAAGGGTTGGAGAATTGCAAAAAAAGTTGAGGATATCATGCAAAAAAATGATCAATTAACAGTGAGTCTCCCTGTGCGGGTTTTTGATAGGGACCTGCAGCTATTTGAAGTTGAGGATGCCTACAATCAATCAACTCATGATGCAGGTGACATAATGAGGGTGGACTTGCTCAATCGCAAATGTTAATGTGGACGGTTCACATCTAGAAGATTTCCTTGCAGTAACGTCTTAGCGGTGTGCAAGGTAGAAAAGTTGAACCACTATGATTATGTTGATCCTGTGTTCTCAGTTGCACAGATTGACAAGGTATATGCTTCACATTGGTATCCAATGGCAATGAGTTATTGATTCCACAAATGGATGGCCCAACCATTATCCCAAATACATCTTTGGTACGTGCACAAGGAAGATCAAAATCTTCTAGGATACAGAATGAGATGGATTGGGTTGAGTCTCAACCGACAAGCAGCCAGAGTAGATGTAGCCTGTGCAAACAAATTGGTCTCAACAAATGTACATGTCCTATGAGGATTAGACTGACTTGAATTGCGGAGGAAGTCACACATAGGCTTAATGTGTTGATGGTTTAAGATTAGAGGAATTTATGGTTTAAGATGCATGTATTTGATGTAATGTCATGTAACTGACCAAAATTATGGTACTTTGATGTTTTGATGTTTGCATTTGAATGTAATGAGGGTGCTATGTTTGGATCCAAGGTCTATGCCATTTTCAATTACTCACTAACGTCGGCAAGGGAACTTTTGTACTGATATGGTACGAAGGTACCAAATAATAACAACCACAAGTCATAGTCGTCCATAACAACTGAGATTAATAACTTATATGTGTTTGAAATGCTACAACGCATATTTGGTGCGCATACACCAACTTTTTGACACATTACATAAATCATATATGAATTTAACGTCCACGAAGCTTATTTGATTCAAAAATTATGTTCCCTAAGTCACACTACCTTAGTTCATCAATGTAGAGTGGCAACCAAATGAAAAAAAACTGTTTAAAACAGATTTGGGGTGCAATCCCAATGATTTAGCCATTTAACCTGTAATGGTTTAGTCGATTAAAAAATGTAGTCGACTACACCAGTACAGGTTAATCGACTAAATCATTGGTTTTGCACCCCAATTCTATTTTACACGGTTTTTTTGTTTGGTTGCCACTCTACACTGATGAACTAAGGTAGTGTGACTTATGGAACATACTTTCCGAAGCAAAAAAGCAACATGGACATTAAATTCTTAAAACGAAGTCGAATGTTGTCATAACGTTTGTTTAGGGTTAAGAATACAAAATGTAGCCTTTTTAAACACATATACTGCATTGTTGTGATGTGTTATGGACGAATGTGACCTGTTCTATATTATTTTGTGTCATGATGATCAAGTTAGTATAAAGGTTCCATTCATAAGTTTTATGTACAAATTGAAAGGAAGTTCAATTCATTAGAAAACATAACATAACTCCATAAAACATAACAATTCTGCATTGATTAAAAAAGTTCCATTACATCAAGAACTTAAAGGAAATACATGAAAAACAACCATAACAACATGCTACCATAATGTAAACCCTAAATCTAATCCTCATCCCCGTCTGAGTTCGTCTCCGAGTCCTCCTCATCTGACACATGTACCCTATCCCCTGCTTCCTCAGCTACCTCCCCACCTCGTGCAAGCTCCAGACGAGCAAGCCTGTCTTCAACACCCTTGAACTTTCCCTGTATGTGTCTAAACCTTTCATTCCCTTTTTCGATGTGACTCTTTCTCCATTTTTTATGTTTCAGCGACATCTTTCTTATCTTCTTCAGTGTGGCATTTATGCCCTTCATGACATCGTGCAAAGAAAATCCACCTTCAGGTTCAGCTATCTCCTCAACCTTAGCCTCATCACCCTCCTCCTCCTCATCCTCCGCTTCTGGCTCAACAATGTGTTCATCTGGGGCAACATAAGGAACCTGAACCTCGGGCGTACCAATGAACTGCCACACACCCGCCCTATTCTTTGCAATCTTGCACTGCTCCAGTAGACGCTTTCCGAACTTGCAATTATAGCCTGTGGTCTTCTTCAACTACTCAGTCTCCATGGGAACACCAAAGTGAACCAATATCCTCTGTACCAGACAGGCGAATGGAAGATGACCCTTATGTTTGGCCTTAAACATCATCCAACAAATATAGTGCCTCCAGTTCACCATGTCGGTGCCGTCATGATGATCTCTATTCCACAGACCCTCGACCTCAGCTCACCCTGTACGTAGCTGAGGTTATGGTAGAAGGCCCGCACCAAAAGCTCTGAACACGGACACAGGGTCTCAGCCAACACCCTCAGATGTGCCGCCTCCAACAACCCCACAATTTCAAATCCCTCCATAGAAGAAAAAGCTATATCCAAAGATTTTAGAGGACATAACGGCCGGTTCAAATGGTCACGTGCGAATGCAGCGTGGACGGAGGGGTTGTCCTCAAACAGGTACCTAAACGGGAGGTCGACAATATTAGGCTCTTCGTCTTGTGGCCTTGACGAAGAAGGCCGGTCTTGTTGTTGCTTCGTGTGTCTCTCACTGTCCTCATTGCTTGCTCTTCTGCGGCTCGCCATTTTTACAAAATACCTACAATGAAAGTCAAAACATAAGACAAGAAAGGTAAATATTTGCTTTAAAATAAATTTTCCGAATCATCAAAACGCAAAAAAATTCTGAAACATAAGAAAGCAAACATAACACAAAATGCCTACCTATCTCTGACCACTATGATTATGCTCTTAGTGCTTTAAAAAAATGCAAAATCAAGAATCTCTAACATTTATCTTCATGAATCAATATGACAAACTCAATGCAACCCTAATACACAGACAATACACCAAATAAAAAAACAGAGACAGAATCCCTTGCAACCATAAGAAATTCTGACAGAAAACAAATAAAAAAAACAAAACATAAAGCTCAATGCAAGTTAAAAAACCTTACCTATCCTTGAAATTTCAAAATTTGGACCGTTTTTTTGGTGCAATCCACACGCCTGGAGAGGGGTTTGGGTTGCTCCTGAGGAGGAGTGCGATTTGGGGTTTGGGAGCTGGGTTTAGTCGATTAGGGTTCCAATACACCCCCCTCTGCCAAATGGGGGGGTTTAAAAAACAAATCCGTCATGTTTTAGTCGACTTCATAATTAAAATAGTCGACTAAAAATCCCAAGAATGTAGTCGATTAAGAGGGATTTTTAGTCGACTACATTTCGTGTGATGAACATTCTGACTTTTGATCATTTAGTCGACTATTTCTTCACCTTAGTCGATTAAATAGGGACAGGTTGGTGGATAGTTCTGTATGAGGGGCAGATTGGTTATTAATTAATTAATGAGGGGCAAAAGGGTCAAAAAGCCGATTTGTTGTCATAACTTGTGTTTGAAAAAGAAACTAGATCATGATGTGAGGATGTAAAAATGACAAACACTTTTCTCTTCCATCTAAATATATAAGGGTTTAACTTTTATGCTTTTATTGTAGAAATATTTTGTCTACCAAGTGCACATAAAAGTGAGAGAGAGAGAGAGAGAAAAATTTGATGAAATCCACTCACTTTTATGTGAGCGTGACAGATAAAATATTTATGTAACAAAAACAAAAATAGTTTTCCCAAAGAGGGCGGTTATACTTACTACTCAAAAGTCTTATAACTCTTACTACGAAACTAATCACTTTTGATTTTCATCAATCTAATGGTTATAATTTATTATAAATTAATAATTAATTAATAAGTGTATACCCAATAAATTATAATTATTAGATTAGCAAAAATTAACATTGAATAGTTTAGTAGCAAGAGTTGTAAAAAAAATTTAGTAAGAAGTATAGGGTGTAAATAGGCTAGGCTAGGCTTTGACTTAAATAGGCCATGCATGTGTAAAAATCTTTATGATTGGCCTGTGTAGGCCCAGATTATAAGCCTGGTCTGACTTGTATTTAAAAAATAAAAGCCTTAATCTAGGTCTGTTAGCCTGTTTATGCCTTTAAATATTCAACAATTAAAAAATAATAAAATAATATTATTTTATTATTCAAAATTATTAAAATAATAATTTTATTTAAAATAAATAATATCATATAGGTTGGCCTATAGGCTTATAGGCTGACATATACAAAAAGCCTAAGGCCTGTTTTCTAAATAGATTTTTTTTAAAACCTAAATATGTTTTATATGACTATTGCCTATGAAGCACCGACACTTCAAAAATCCTGACGTTTCCCGACACTCTCGGACACTCCGACACTCCCCGACACTCCAATACGCATTATAGAAATTCAAAAAAAGTTTAAAGGTTGCGTTGCGTTTAATTTTTAGTTCCTACTATTAGATTCGTTAGATTACGATTATTATTTTATTGAGTTTAATACAAATATTTGAGATATCTTATTTTTTTTTGCAAGATTTATGAATATTATAAGTTGAGATTCATTTTTTTGTTGAATTACTAAATATCAAATATAATATACACTATATAGATTAAAATATTATTTAATATCAAAACGTGTCCTAACGTGTCGAAATCTAATATTTTTTAGAATTAACGTGTCGGAGTGTCGTGTCGTATCGTGTCACGTGTCCCGTGTCGGTATCGGTGCTAGATAGACTATTGCCAAGTCTGGTTTAATATAGGTGAGACCGTAGGTTCCTGTAGGCAGACCTAACCTATTTATACCCTGAGTAGGTATAACCTCTTCCTTTCCCAATTTAAAATAAGGAAAAAGTGTTTGTCATTTTAAATGATATAAAGTTATGTCATTTTAAGAGAGATAGTGAAATAGCCCGTTACGTACCGGTATTATTAACATTGATTATAATATTAAGCGCGGTTACAATCACAACAATTCATTTATAAAAATGCGAATAAACTTTTTCCGATTATTACGCGGGCATTTAAAACCGTAAAAAGTGTAATAATTAAAAGTTGTGATCATAACTATAAACTCTTGCGGAAGACTTATTTAAACTATTTATATAGCTTACTTTACTTATTATAAGACACTAAGGGGTTACCATAAACCCACTTAGCCAACTTCACAATTTTATGTTTTCTACCTATCCAAACAGGGTTCGGTCTCTGAATTTCTGCGGACGCATAGTAAAATTCCAGTCCTTCATATCTTGCTATCTTTCTTTCTTACTTATTTACCTTTCTAGAAAGCTATCACACGCTTGGTTCCGAGCTCGTTTTCTCCTGTTATCGCCATTTGAAGTTGGACAAGCAGAATTGCCAACCAACCCCAAAATAGCTCCAAACATCCCCCACTCCCTGAATTACTGCACCGAATACATTTATCTATTTAATCTCAAATTTTTACACCATAAACTAGACACCTCAATCTTCGATTTGATATATCATACGCTTAATCTGACTAAGAATCAGGAATAAAATTCCCAAAACGGTCCAGAATAGCCCCCAAGTGCAGAGCAAAACAGGGCAGCAATGTTCATTGGCCTCCACAGGGCTTCTCACAACTCAAAAAATTCCAATATTTTGACACAATTTAGGGGACATCTCAAGCTTCAAAATGGCGTATGGCACGTCCCTATCGGACCTCTATGGAGGGAGATATGCTCTCCCGAAGTTTGCCAAAAATCTGTCAATTCTACAGAAAATTCGCCAGAGTTTCCTTTATTTTTCCTAAAATCCCCAAATTGCAAATGCTCATTCTAACCTCAAATGTACCTAATAATCTAATGGGTGGCACACACAAGGACCAGCAATGCCTTGGGGCTTTTACAACCCAACACAGTTCATATTTATTACACAATATAGCTTACTTTAAACTCCTCAAATGGTTTCAATCACAAAGGTCCAATTACATATAATTTCTCAACATAAGCCATTAATCATAAATCTACAATAGGCCTAAAGCCCTTCCATCATAATACATCATGCATCCATTGTACAATTACAACATTTAACTTACATGTTACAACTTACAACTTGAACATGAACTTTAAATGACATAAACAACTAATGACAATGCTCCATGACTCATCCTATGGGCCTCTTGCCCGCCACACCTGTGCCACTGCTACCTCCTGAAATAAAGTCCCCGAGACGGGATGAGATATACGAATATATCTCAGTAACCCAGAGGTTCTGGAGAAAACTCTGCCCAATGGCTCACTTCGATGCATACAAATAATATAAAATAACATCACTTAAAACGGGATGTAGCAAGGGATTTAGAGAAACTGGGGAATATCGGGATACGAAATACGATGAAGCGGGATGGTATCTACCAATACCACGCAGCATCCTCGGTATATATAAGCCTATGGGTCTCATCCAAGGTGTGTTCCAAGAACCACAACCAAGGTACCCTTTCCATCCATATACACCCGAGACATTCCTAGTGTGCTCCTATCTGGATCACACACCACGACCCTAGGTCAACTGGAACTCCCTCTCGGAGACCTATCCAGTGGAAGTCCGAAATTGCTCGCAGGCTAACTGTCTACTGGCCAGAGACTCGGTACCGAAGTACCCACTTGGATAATGCATGCATGCTCATGTTATTCTACACTACTCATACACATTTCCTACCATCACCCTCAACGGGTATGGTGGAACACACAAAGGGAACAAGCCCCAGTACCAAGAGGTTACCTTAATTCGTTCCTTTACTAAGCTCCGCAGCAACTTATTTGTCAAACTTGTTGCTCAACGGGATGCATCAACCCACTTGGTCCAGGACCAAGGGCAATCCACCGACTCATGGTTCGGGGTTCAATTCAACTTACAGCAACCTACAATGACCATATACGGATCGTCAGAATACGGTAAATCATCAAATTCACAAAACGACAATTTCTCTTCCCCTCACTAGTAAGGTTCGGCCATCAATGTGTTACTTTACAAAATATTTTTCTAAATTTTATTTCTCATTTTATTTCACTTCCTTAGGTTGCCAAGAGGCTAATTCAATTGCCGTTTTTCCGTTTTACGTCTTTTAAGCACCGGTTTGCTAAATAGTTCACTCTATGTCATCTGTAACGCCCTCCCTTGTATGCATCCAAGAGAGTCGTTTGCTAAGCGGAATTAGAGTCGTTAACGTCACATGAGCTAACAAAGCAGTATACAAATCCGAAAGGCATATCAATATTTCTTATAACTTCTGTTTGGGCGATAAAAATTATTTCAAGTGATTTAGAAAGAGCACGTTTGGGGCTTCGCGTGCATATAAAATAATAGTAAATCCGAGTTCGTTAGCTCATAAAACACCACCCGTAAGGTGCACTGTAAAAATTTCAGCACTTAAATTCTTTTCACAAACGTTTTCCAAAAAGCGGTTGTTCATAAGAGTTCAAGCTAACATAGAGATGATAAAGACTACAGTCATCCAAGAGTACCAAAACATTAATCATTACAGTCATCCAATTAAACAACAGCAACAGAGATAATCCACGCATCAGCAAGCAACAGCAAAACATCACTCCTTCAAATGCTTTTACGTCCTCCTGCCATTTTGGAAAAATAGCAGCCCCGAAGGGGTGAGAATAATCCCAGTAGTGTGGCAACAAAACCAGTAATATAACAGTATTAACTAGGCACAAAATCATAAACAGTCACTTCAACATATCCTTGTTCCTTTTCCTTTTCCTTTTCATCATATTCATATATTGCGTATATAACGCCTTTCCTTTGCGCTTTTAGCACCGTCGTGCGCGCACTTCACAGTGGAATCAAATATACCCTTGGCACCTGAGCTCCATGTGGATTCCAACTGTGGGCCTATGCGGACTGATGCCAAGTGTCCCATACCCCGGTACCTTGGGGATGCCTATATGATGCTTGCTCAAACACATGGTCCTGTACATAACTATTCTAAAACAAGACCTATATGATTTTGATACATGCATGTCATGCTATGCTTTCACACACACAAAGCGTAAAAATGCGGTATGATGTAAGGTGCATGCTTATATACCTTTCATATGCGTTATGCTGCCACATAACGTCTTTACCTCATAATCATATAGCCATCACGGCACATTTTTGGCAGTTTCCTTTCATCATAATGGAACATATTATTTTTACGGCATATGGAGCATCATGTCACAATTTTATACCAGTAGTCAATAGTCACATTAGGCAATATCGCCTGACACTTACCTTTGCGTGCCTTAAATATTACCAAACAGCAGCGAAGTATCTCACTTCTGAAGCGCACCTAAATCAATTACAACTAATCATTTACAGTGACTATTTACAGAACAGTGAGCATACAGTAGTGTTTACAGCAGCAAAACAGTGAGCATACAGCAGCGTTTTTACAGCAGAAAACAGTGACGTTTGTGCTTAAAACAGTGAGCAGAAACAGTGAGTTGTTCTTTTAAAACAGTGAACAGAAAACAGTGGTATTTTCCTTAAAAATAGTGGACAGAAACAATGACGTTTTATAGCAGGAAAACAGTAAACATACAGCAGAAACAGTGAACGTTTTAAAACAGAAACAGTGACGTTTTACAGCAGAAAAGCAGTAGCACCTTACAGCAGAAACAGTGACCATTTTAAAACAGAAACAGTGGCACTTTGGACTTCAAAACAGTGGCATAAATCTTGGTTTTTGGACATTGAAACAGTGGCATATTATGGACTAAAACAGTGGCATTTTATGCATAAAAACAGTGGCATATGATGACTAAACAGTGGCATTTTATGCATAAAAACAGTGGCATATGATGACTAAAACAGTGGCATTTTATGCATAAAAACAGTGGCATATGATGACTAAAACAGTGAGTGTTTTTATGCAGAAACAGTGGCTTAGGGAGCACTAAAACAGTGACATACATGTGCAGAAACAGTGGCATATAATGTGCAGAAACAGTGGCATATATGTGCAGAAACAGTGGCATATATGTGCAGAAACAGTGGCATATAATGTGCAGAAACAGTGGCATATATGTGCAGAAATAGTGGCATATAATGTGCAGAAACAGTGGCATATAATGTGCAGAAACAGTGGCATGAAAATGGTGATCTTGAGGGACCGAAACAGTGAGCATTTTACCATCAAACAGTGGCACATACATAGGGAAACAGTGGCATATTTCTCTTCAAAACAGTGGCATAATCATACAAAACAGTGGCATATAATCTTAAGCATAACCATGAGACTTTTATGCATACAAATCATCATGAATTAGCTCCACCATTCTACTTTTATCATGCTCATACTTGAATCCAAAACCACACATAATCAAGGAGACATTTAAGCACACATACATGGTTACAATGAAAGTGTTCTAAGTTCAAGGCTTACCTCTTGTAGCACACACTTCACCACACCCTTTCTAGCTCTACTTCACAACAAGTCCCCACTTCCTATGATGATCTATGCGCACACAAGGTGAGGATGAACAAGCTTGGACAGTTTCAAGGTTGAAGACAAGGCTGGGCAGTGAGAGGGAAAAGAGGGGAACTCACACTTCACTTGTGTCTAGGCCACGGTTTGATGGTGAGGGAAGGAGGGAGTTGGCTTGGCAAAGTCTTCTTGCTCCAAGGAAGCTTGTTGGTTCGGCTAGAGAGTGAGGAGGAGGAGGAGATGTTGGCTGCACTTGTACATGAGGCCAGCCCCTTCCTTATGCGCATATTTAAAGGGAAAGTGAGGAAAAGTTGCTATGATTAACCATCATGAAAAATTCTGATTACTTGAGGGGATGGGGCTGCATACAAGGGCTGAACAAGCAAAGGGTTTGCTTCTAAATTACTCTATGCACATGCAAGGAGTGAGGGGGATAAGTTCAGATTTGGAGGCTGTCCAAAGTCAGAAAATTTTCTGCACAAACAGCCATGACTTGCGCATAGGGTGGAGTGGAAGAGGTGCATCATGAGCACATGTAAGAGGTTCACTAAGTCAACAAGCAATACAACTAGGTGGCAGCCCAAAAATCTGCATTGATGCAGTCCTTGTGCGCAATAATGAGGGAGGTGCAGCCCAAAAATCTTCTTTGGTTGCATGTGGAAGAAAGAGGAAGATTTGGCTCATGATGGACTGCCTAAAGCTTGCAAAAATCTGCACCTTGCAGCCTCATGATGGGAGGTGTAAGGTGGTTCACTTGGTCAACACTCAAGTCAGATTTGTGTCATAAAAAAAATCTGCACCAAGACCCCTCCATGTGCGCCTAAATGGGGAAGTATGCAGCCTAAATTCATGCTAAAGTGCACATGTGTCTTCCATGTAATGAAATTGAAATCAAGTTATGCATAAGCAAAGTGAGGTGGCGGTTTAGCAAGGGAAAATGGCAGATTTCTAAGTCCTAATCACTCACTTTGTGCGCATGGAAAGGGTGGCAAAAAGGTTGCCATGTGAAGGTTCCTTGGTACACAAGACACCCTAGTTGGACAAGGCTTAGGGAAGATAAGGGTGGACACAACCTTGGGCTGAACTAGCTTGATCCAAAAGCCATCCTTGGGCCATTGGCCACACACTCAAAGAATCCAATCACACAAGTCCAATAAACACTAAGGCCTTCTAACACACACTCACATTACTCATATGATTAAATTCACATGACTACTTATGTATACTCCTATGATTTAATTTAATGCTTACCTTAGTCTTATCCAAGGATAAAGGTCAACCAATTCGCAAACCATCACACACAAACCATAAATCCGAATTCTACACATGCACCTATAACATAAAGTACTTATGTATATTACTAATTATGCGGGATGTTACACTCTCCCCACCAAATAGGAATTTGTCCGCAAAATAAACTTACTTAAGAGCTAAACAGTTCTGGATAGCGTTTCTGAATGTCGTCCTCGCGCTCCCAGGTGGCTTCAGTTGCTGATCTGTTGTTCCACAATACTTTCACCAAAGGAATCTCTTTAGAACGGAGTCGCTTGACGGATCTTTCAAGGATTTGCAACGGTTGCACTTGATACGTCAGATTTTCCTTTAGTTCCACTTCTTCCGGCTGTAACACGTGAGATGGATCAGAGAGATACCTCTGTAGCTGTGACACATGAAATACATTGTGAATTCCTGACAGATTGGGTGGTAAGGCCAACCGGTATGCAGACTCTCCAATCCGGTCCATAATCAGATACGGTCCTAAGTATCGTGGACTTAACTTCTTAACTCCCATTCTCCTTCCGAGTCCCGATGTAGGAGTGATTCTCAAAAATACATGATCTCCGACTTCGAAAGATAGAGGCTTATGACGCTTGTCGTAATAACTCTTCTGTCTGGCCTGAGCCCGCTGCATATTCTCCCGAATCTTCTTTACCTGTTCGGATGTCTCTTGAATTAGATCAGGTCCTAACATACTTCGCTCACCTACTTCATTCCAACATAAAGGGGATCTACATTTTCTCCCATACAAAGCTTCATACGGTGCCATCTGAATACTGGAGTGGTAACTATTGTTGTAAGCGAATTCAATCAAAGAAAGATAGTTATCCCAGCTGCCTCCTAACTCCAAAACACATGCTCGCAACATGTCCTCTAAGGCTTGAATGGTGCGTTCCGTCTGTCCATCGGTCTGCGGATGATAAGCAGTACTCAACCTCAAATGGGTCCCTAATGCTCTTTGAAAAGATTCCCAAAACTTAGATGTAAACTTGGGATCACGATCGCTGACAATACTCGTAGGAACTCCATGCAGCTTCACAATCTCCTGCAGATAAATTCTAGCAAGCCTCTCTGTGTCATATGTGGTTCTAACACGCAAGAAATGAGCTGACTTCGTTAAACGATCAACAATCACCCAGATAGAATCATATCCTTCTCGCGTCCGAGGAAGTCCAACTACAAAATCCATCGCAATACTGTCCCACTTCCATTCGGGAATCTCCAAAGGTTGAAGAAGTCCCGAAGGTTTCTGATGTTCGTACTTCACCTTCTGACAAGTTAAGCACCGAGATACATACTCCGCAATATCACGCTTCATACCCGGCCACCAAAACGAGGTCTTCAAATCATGGTACATCTTCGTGGATCCAGGATGAACTGCGTACTTACCCTTGTGAGCCTCCTGTAAAACTTCTTGCTTCAACACTTCATTCGGCACAACCAGCCGTCCTTGAAATCTCCAAACATCATTCTCATCCTTTACAACATCTTGGCTGCCAACCAAATCACGGACTAACTCTTCATCCTTCTGAGCCTCCTTAATTCTACTGATCAATTCATTCTCCACCTTTATATTTCCCAATCTTATGCTATTTCCTCTCTCGTCTACTGATACGTTCAAGTCTCGAAAGGCCTCAAACAATTTCAGCTCTTCTATCATCAGAGTTGCAGTGTGCAGTGTCTTCCTGCTCAGGGCGTCAGCTACCACGTTTGCCTTTCCTGGGTGGTATTTAAGTTCAAAATCATAGTCCTTCAGAAATTCCATCCACCGTCGTTGCCGCATATTCAGCTCCTTCTGATCGAACAAGTACTTCAAACTCTTATGATCGCTGAACACGTCAAACTGCGAACCATACAAGTGGTGCCTCCAGATTTTAAGTGCGAACACTATAGCTGCTAACTCCAAATCGTGCGTAGGATAATTTTCTTCGTGAGGCTTAAGTTGTCGAGATGCGTAAGCTACCGCCATACGATCCTGCATCAACACGCATCCAAGTCCTTTCAGCGACGCATCACAGTATACTTCGAACTTCCGGGTAGGATCCGGAATCGTGAGTACGGGAGCACTCGTCAATCTGCTCTTTAGCTCCAAGAAACATTCTTCACAGGCTTCAGTCCACTCAAAAGGCTTATCCTTCCGAGTGAGACGAGTAAGGGGTTGCACTATCTGAGAGAAATTCTGGATGAACCTTCGATAGTATCCAGCAAGACCTAAGAAACTTCTTACTTCGGTGACAGTCTTGGGTCGTTCCCAATTCATGACAGCTTCAACTTTGCTGGGGTCCACCGCGATGCCTTCTGATGAAATGACATGGCCCAGAAACTGGACCTCTTTAAGCCAAAACTCGCACTTCGACCATTTCGCGTACAACTGCTTCTCCTTCAAGATTTGCAAGACAATCCTCAGATGTTCCGCGTGCAGCTCTTCATTAGCTGAGTAAATCAGGATATCGTCGATAAACACAATAACAAACTGATCAAGAAAGGGGCGGAAGATGCGGTTCATGTAGTCCATGAATACCGCTGGAGCATTCGTAAGACCGAATGGGATCACCTGATATTCGTAGTGCCCATAACGAGTCCTAAAAGCGGTTTTCGGAATATCCTCCGGTTTGACCCGGATCTTATGGTATCCCGATCGTAAATCTATCTTGGAAAAGACTCTGGCTCCTCTCAGCTGGTCCATCAAATCGTCGATCCTCGGTAGCGGATACTTATTCTTCACCGTTACTTTGTTCAGCTGACGGTAATCTACACACAGACGTAAACTTCCATCCTTCTTCTTAATCAAGATGGCTGGAGCACCCCATGGAGAAGTACTCGGTCTGATAAATTCCTTTGCCAAAAGCTCTTCTATCTGCTTCTTCAACTCGCGAAGTTCCAACGGCGCCATACGATACGGAGCAATGGAGATTGGTCCGACTCCAGGAACAAGTTCGATGGAAAATTCTATTTCCCTATGAGGAGGCAATCGAGGTATTTCATCCGGGAATACCTCCTCGAATTCTCTAACTACCGGTACATTCTGAATTTGATTGTCAACCGAGGTCTCAGCCTCGATCGACAAAAGATACCCTGCTGCTCCCTTGCGGAGCTCTTTTCTAACTTGCAATAAGGAAATGAGAGAGAAAGGTTGAAAATTACCATCTTTCGCAGGAACAACGACTTTCCCCGCTCGACAGTCCAATGTTATCCCGTTTTCCGTCAACCAGTCCATACCGATAATCACATCGAAGTTGAATACCGGCAGGACCACCAAGTTAACTGTATACGTGTTTCCTTCATACTGCAAGATAACACCTTTGCAGATCTCCGAAGCTGTGCACGATCCTCCAGTAGGTGTGCTGATGTGTAACTCATAAGGTAACGGGGTTGGGGTGATGCCTATTCTCAAGGCAGTATGCTTTGCCATAAAAGAGCCAGACGCTCCAGAATCAAAGATAACAGAAATTGGGTGACCATTTAAAATGACATTACCTTTGATCAAGTTGGGAAACTTCTGTGCCTCATTTGCATCCAATGTGAACACCCGTGCTTGCGTAGGCTGTTGGTCAGCGTTCTGGGGGCACTTGTAAGCAAAATGTCCTTGCTGGCCACATCTGAAACATGCATTGTTGTTCTTGCGACAGACTCCAAAGTGATTCTTTCCACATGTAGCACAAACAGTCGCGCCCTGTCGTCCAGTCGACGATTGACCCACCGTAAAGTTTCTCTTAAAATTTCCAGGCCGCGCCTGCAACTGCGTACCTCTGCCTCGACCCCTACCAGGTGCCGTCCTGAAGAATCTGCCTGCTCGGTTTCCTCCGTGGAATTGTGTTGGTGGCTTGTTCAAGTTCTTGGCCTCATTAATGATTCCTTCTGCCTGACGACTCTGGTTGATGAGTTCTGGAAGTGTACGATTAGCCGTCGTCAAAATGAGTTTACGGATCTCCGGATGTAATCCGCTTTCGAACTTCTCCACCTGCCATTCTTCATCATAAATGTTCCGGTCAAAGTTGGCGTACTCGATCAGCTGCCCAAATTTTGCAATGTACTCGTTAACCGTCATGTTATCCTGCCTGAGTGACAGCAGTTCAGTGTGCTTCATTCTTCTCATTGCCTTAGGAAAATACTTATCCAGAAATACTTGTCTGAATACGGCCCACGTCAGTTCAACGTCCTGAGCTCTCAGCAGAGCCCTCGCACCAGTCCACCATGTTAAAGCTTCTCCCATCAGCTGGTACGACGCGTAATCAGTCTTCTGTGCTTCTGGGCATGCCATGCGTTCGAAAATATGCTCAATCATCTGCAACCACTTCGCTGCAGCCTCGGGGTTGTCTTCACCCGCAAAGCTAGGTGGTTGGAAGTTGCGGAAGTCTTTCAACCTCCGACGGGCAATTTCTTCTGCATTTTCATGCAGTGGGGGTTGGTTCTGATTCTGTTGCCTATGGTCGCGCCATTCTTGGCTCATATTCTGGATAAACGTTGCCAGTCCCCCAATGGTAGTGATAAGATCCTCTTCCGCATCGCCAGACCTTCCCCGAGTTGAACCGCGACCACCTGCCATGATTCTGCACTCACAATATCAGGAAATGAGTTGATCAGGCTCACCGCAAGTTATTCATGGCAGCAGTCCCAAGTAGGTACTCGAGTTCAATTCGGACAAGTTAGCTATGCATCCGTGTCTTATCACAGAACAGTCTAAACAATCTAACTACCCTAGCTAATATATACTTAACTATAGCACATTTAGACAGTCAATCAGCAGATAAGCACAATCAACAATCAATTCAATCAAACACAAGCAAATCCATGGACCAAACTGCTCTGATACCAATTAGTGTAACGCCCTCCCTTGTATGCATCCAAGAGAGTCGTTTGCTAAGCGGAATTAGAGTCGTTAACGTCACATGAGCTAACAAAGCAGTATACAAATCCGAAAGGCATATCAATAGTTCTTATAACTTCTGTTTGGGCGATAAAAATTATTTCAAGTGATTTAGAAAGAGCACGTTTGGGGCTTCGCGTGCATATAAAATAATAGTAAATCCGAGTTCGTTTGCTCATAAAAACACCACCCGTAAGGTGCACTGTAAAAATTTCAGCACTTAAATTCTTTTCACAAACGTTTTCCAAAAAGCGGTTGTTCATAAGAGTTCAAGCTAACATAGAGATGATAAAGACTACAGTCATCCAAGAGTACCAAAACATTAATCATTACAGTCATCCAATTAAACAACAGCAACAGAGATAATCCACGCATCAGCAAGCAACAGCAAAACATCACTCCTTCAAATGCTTTTACGTCCTCCTGCCATTTTGGAAAAATAGCAGCCCCGAAGGGGTGAGAATAATCCCAGTAGTGTGGCAACAAAACCAGTAATATAACAGTATTAACTAGGCACAAAATCATAAACAGTCACTTCAACATATCCTTGTTCCTTTTCCTTTTCCTTTTCATCATATTCATATATTGCGTATATAACGCCTTTCCTTTGCGCTTTTAGCACCGTCGTGCGCGCACTTCACAGTGGAATCAAATATACCCTTGGCACCTGAGCTCCATGTGGATTCCAACTGTGGGCCTATGCGGACTGATGCCAAGTGTCCCATACCCCGGTACCTTGGGGATGCCTATATGATGCTTGCTCAAACACATGGTCCTGTACATAACTATTCTAAAACAAGACCTATATGATTTTGATACATGCATGTCATGCTATGCTTTCACACACACAAAGCGTAAAAATGCGGTATGATGTAAGGTGCATGCTTATATACCTTTCATATGCGTTATGCTGCCACATAACGTCTTTACCTCATAATCATATAGCCATCACGGCACATTTTTGGCAGTTTCCTTTCATCATAATGGAACATATTATTTTTACGGCATATGGAGCATCATGTCACAATTTTATACCAGTAGTCAATAGTCACATTAGGCAATATCGCCTGACACTTACCTTTGCGTGCCTTAAATATTACCAAACAGCAGCGAAATATCTCACTTCTTAAGCGCACCTAAATCAATTACAACTAATCATTTACAGTGACTATTTATAGCAGAAACAGATAGCATACAGCAGTGTCTTACAGCAGCAAAACAGTGAGCATACAACAGTGTTTTACAGTGGAAAACAGTGAGCATACAGCAGTGTTTACAGCAGCAAAACAGTGAGCATACAGCAGCGTTTTTACAGCAGAAAACAGTGACGTTTGTGCTTAAAACAGTGAGCAGAAACAGTGAGTTGTTCTTTTAAAACAGTGAACAGAAAACAGTGGTATTTTCCTTAAAAACAGTGGACAGAAACAGTGACGTTTTATAGCAGGAAAACAGTAAACATACAGCAGAAACAGTGAACGTTTTAAAACAGAAACAGTGACGTTTTACAGCAGAAAAACAGTAGCACCTTACAGCAGAAACAGTGACTATTTCAAAACAGAAATAGTGGCACTTTGGACTTCAAAACAGTGGCATAAATCTTGGTTTTTGGACATTGAAACAGTGGCATATTATGGACTAAAACAGTGGCATTTTATGCATAAAAATAGTGGCATATTATGGACTAAAACAGTGGCATTTTATGCATAAAAACAGTGGCATATGATGACTAAATAGTGGCATTTTATGCATAAAAACAGTGGCATATGATGACTAAAACAGTGGCATTTTATGCATAAAAACAGTGGCATATGATGACTAAAACAGTGAGTGTTTTTATGCAGAAACAGTGGCTTAGGGAGCACTAAAACAGTGACATACATGTGCAGAAACAGTGGCATATAATGTGCAGAAACAGTGGCATATATGTGCAGAAACAGTGGCATATATGTGCAGAAACAGTGGCATATAATGTGCAGAAACAGTGGCATATATGTGCAGAAATAGTGGCATATAATGTGCAGAAACAGTGGCATATAATGTGCAGAAACAGTGGCATGAAAATGGTGATCTTGAGGAACCGAAACAGTGAGCATTTACCATCAAACAGTGGCACATACATAGGGAAACAGTGGCATATTTCTCTTCAAAACAGTGGCATAATCATACAAAACAGTGGCATATAATCTTAAGCATAACCATGAGACTTTTATGCATACAAATCATCATGAATTAGCTCCACCATTCTACTTTTATCATGCTCATACTTGAATCCAAAACCACACATAATCAAGGAGACATTTAAGCACACATACATGGTTACAATGAAAGTGTTCTAAGTTCAAGGCTTACCTCTTGTAGCACACACTTCACCACACCCTTTCTAGCTCTACTTCACAACAAGTCCCCACTTCCTATGATGATCTATGCGCACACAAGGTGAGGATGAACAAGCTTGGACAGTTTCAAGGTTGAAGACAAGGCTGGGCAGTGAGAGGGAAAAGAGGGGAACTCACACTTCACTTGTGTCTAGGCCACGGTTTGATGGTGAGGGAAGGAGGGAGTTGGCTTGGCAAAGTCTTCTTGCTCCAAGGAAGCTTGTTGGTTCGGCTAGAGAGTGAGGAGGAGGAGATGTTGGCTGCACTTGTACATGAGGCCAGCCCCTTCCTTATGCGCATATTTAAAGGGAAAGTGAGGAAAAGTTGCTATGATTAACCATCATGAAAAATTCTGATTACTTGAGGGGATGGGGCTGCATACAAGGGCTGAACAAGCAAAGGGTTTGCTTCTAAATTACTCTATGCACATGCAAGGAGTGAGGGGGATAAGTTCAGATTTGGAGGCTGTCCAAAGTCAGAAAATTTTCTGCACAAACAGCCATGACTTGCGCATAGGGTGGAGTGGAAGAGGTGCATCATGAGCACATGTAAGAGGTTCACTAAGTCAACAAGCAATACAACTAGGTGGCAGCCCAAAAATCTGCATTGATGCAGTCCTTGTGCGCAATAATGAGGGAGGTGCAGCCCAAAAATCTTCTTTGGTTGCATGTGGAAGAAAGAGGAAGATTTGGCTCATGATGGACTGCCTAAAGCTTGCAAAAATCTGCACCTTGCAGCCTCATGATGGGAGGTGTAAGGTGGTTCACTTGGTCAACACTCAAGTCAGATTTGTGTCATAAAAAAAATCTGCACCAAGACCCCTCCATGTGCGCCTAAATGGGGAAGTATGCAGCCTAAATTCATGCTAAAGTGCACATGTGTCTTCCATGTAATGAAATTGAAATCAAGTTATGCATAAGCAAAGTGAGGTGGCGGTTTAGCAAGGGAAAATGGCAGATTTCTAAGTCCTAATCACTCACTTTGTGCGCATGGAAAGGGTGGCAAAAAGGTTGCCATGTGAAGGTTCCTTGGTACACAAGACACCCTAGTTGGACAAGGCTTAGGGAAGATAAGGGTGGACACAACCTTGGGCTGAACTAGCTTGATCCAAAAGCCATCCTTGGGCCATTGGCCACACACTCAAAGAATCCAATCACACAAGTCCAATAAACACTAAGGCCTTCTAACACACACTCACATTACTCATATGATTAAATTCACATGACTACTTATGTATACTCCTATGATTTAATTTAATGCTTACCTTAGTCTTATCCAAGGATAAAGGTCAACCAATTCGCAAACCATCACACACAAACCATAAATCCGAATTCTACACATGCACCTATAACATAAAGTACTTATGTATATTACTAATTATGCGGGATGTTACATCATCTCAACACTTAACACTCCCAATTACTTTTCTATTGATTTTCCAACCTTCCAACCACCACACAACCCATCTAACTACCATTTAATTACACAATACATCATCTAATTCATTTTTCCAACACAATTCCTCACTTTTCTCCAATATGGCCGAATTATGCACTATGTGATACCAAGGGATTTCTTCCAATTTTCAACCCTTCCACACCTCATACAATCTCATTATATCAACATACAATCATCCAACAACTCACCAATACATCCTAACACATTTCCAAAAATCCAAAGTCATAACCACCAAAATTTCTCTAAGTTAAAAATCCATTTTTTCACCAAAATTTTTTATGGCATTTCTAGCTTTAATACATCATTCTAAAGCATTATCATCTAATACACATTTTACAATTAAGCTCTCTAACATCACAAATCAAACAAGCCCTCTTTAGGGTTCATAAACAATTTCGAAAATAAATCTTCAAATCAATTCATGAGAGGTGTTGAAACTTACCCACGATTACGCCACAAGACTCCTCCTAGAACTCCACAAGCAATGGCTCAAGAAATCAACTCCAAAATCACAAAACTCTCAAAACTTTCGTGGCTTTATATGCCCTTTATCTCAAAATATAGAGGTTTTTTAGGGAAACTAATCGCTGGAACGGGTTCGGATGATCATTTCCATCGAATTTCAAGACAAGAATCGTTCGATTCGGTTAAGGATTGATGAAGTTATGAGAGGAAGAAAATTTGAACACAAATGGTCCAAGGGAGGGGCTGCAGCCTTTTGGAAGAATGAGGGGAGAAAGAAGATGATGAATAGTCATATGGTGAGGTGGCTTAAGTCACTTTCAAGTGGGGTGGGTCCCACCGCCACCTCACGCGATTTAAACTAACTTGAATTTTCCCTCCGATGCCACTAAACATCCATAAATTCACAACCTATTTAGAAACTCAAGTTTTTAACATTAACCATTGTCCTTTAATTATACTTGATCAGATGAATCCGGAGTTTTCCGGTCGTTCGGAGAAAACACTATTTTAAGCTGTTGCGCGCGCCGTTGGCACGCTTCCCCAAACTGACTTAATTCCATCAAATTTTATCAGAAATCATATTTCCTAACTCTATAAACCATTTATAACTCATATTTGAAACCTAGAGCTCAAAACTCAACTGGCACATTTTTTGGTGAAATCGTACCGCAGTATTTTTACCCGGTAAAAATATTATTCACAGATTTTTCTGAAACTTGCCTATCCACTCAATTTTTCGTTCTGAATCCATTTCCAGGGTTATTTTTACCATCTGAGACCTTCTACTCAACTTTTTTTTATCTTTGTAGGGTTGTGTGTTGGCTAATTATCGTTTTGCCCTTTCTTTGTATTTTGGCCTAATCTTCATGATTTTCACTAGTTCTTCACTTAATTGCTCACTTAATATTTTAATACTTAATTTAGAATTGTGAGGTTTTATAATCACCCCACCTTTTAGAATTTTGTCCGCAAAATTAACATCCTAATGATCCCGTAACACGAGGTGTAATCGGAGAATCTCATCTTTTAACTCTCTACTAGCCTCCTTAGGCGTGCATCTTTACAATTTTACATTCGTCACAAGCATAACCTCATTTTTTTGGTATCAATAATTACCTAATCCTTCACAAACTTGATAATTTCGGGGATCTGGCCCCTTAATTCATTATATCTTCACTGTTTCCTTAAACTACTGTTGCATTTTCGTTAATTGTAGTTCATAATATACTCATTTTACAAACTTGTCACTTATGGTGCCACGACCTTTAATTCACAATACTTTAAGCTCTTCATGGCTTATGGTTACACTTTCACCAATTTATAGGTAATATATGACCACATTACAATTTGTCTGTCTCACTTCATCTCATTCTCATCTTTATCTATCTTTCTGTCCCAATGTCGTTCCCAAAGGCATCTAACCGTATTTATAATAGACTTTAATCTTTCTTATCTATACTTAGTGACTATTCCTGGAATGTTTCCAACTCACACTTTCTTTATTACTTACAATCTCTCGATGTCCTTACTGTTTCGATAATACCCCAACAAACAATCCTTTCAATTACTATTACTACTCTTATCCTTTCATTGTTTTCTTAGCTTGCCCACAAGCGCATACCTTCTAGTTTCAATGGCATGCAACAGCATCCAACTAATCCCAACTCGCCTTACATTTCATCTTTTACATACTTTACTTTACTTTGTCCCGTGTCTCCATACCTTCTTAGATGATCACCATTATGTTTTTCTCCTTGGGACACGAAGCTAACAATCCTCACAACGGCTCATACTCCCTGTCAGTCATTACCAGGTCTTCTCCCACAATTCTATTCATGAATCTCTCCATCTACAACATTATATGTATGATTTGCACTCCCTGTTAATCTGTTTATCACTTATCCATTTAAACTCCATAAATTTAGCCCTATCATAGCCTAAACTAAACTTCCATCAATGCCTTCCGTATCAAAGGCCTACCCCATAATACTTTTAGCAATTAAACCTTTCTACTCATCACTCTGTAACACTATTATAGATTCAACATATTTTTCATCCATTTATACCACCATTTCATCATTATTTACATCTTTATCATGGAAGTCCCACTTAAAATACTATATCATTATCCTCACATATAAGTCTCCTCATATTGGTAATCTCCAAACACAAACACTTTATCACCTGGCACTACTTTCATCCTTAAACAAATTTCAAACATTTTATCAATACTGTGTATCTCCAAAGGATGTATCTCCCTCACTTAGCATGTATCGTATACCGTGCTCCAAGTCACTCCATCGAGTTATCAACACTTATTTAATCATCATAATTTACGTTACTGATCCTTATTAAATATTTTCACCTAATTGCATGACAACTAACTTCTCATGAAAGTCCATCAGGCCACCATCCTAACTACACTTTTATTCCTCATTAGTCCCTTCTAACACAACCTTCACTCGATTCATCAATATTAACACGTTGCTATTTGTATCATAAGGCAATAATTTCAACTAACTTACTACCTCCCTTAGAGCCAAAAATATTTCACGAGACTTACTTTACACACCATAGTGCACTTCCACGTCACACTTCGAAACTCTTACACCCTATGCCTCACATCTTACATCCAAATTTGACATACTATTGTCCACTTACAATTACATGACCTCACATCTTACGTTAATCACATGGCAAAACTCTCCCAATACAGTGGGTAACAACATTCACAGGTTTAACCCCTCAAGCTCTTGTTGTCCTAAGGGCCCCAGATGTAATGACCCACCGATCAGAGAATCTACCCATATGATCCATGCCATACTAATATCTTACCACTAGCTGACCCTATTCTAGGAGCATCCCCCATATGTTTCTTCTTTGTGCATTTATATCACATATCTCTACTATACTAATAGTTACACCAATGCGGAACACTTCCTCGTCTCACATTACTCTTATAAGCTAATAATAGTCTTCGGGAACATAATCCGCACGGAGATACCCATACTATCACGTCTTACAACTTGCACCCAGTGCACAGAGGAATTTGTATTCATGATACACCTGTATATAACAGCCAACGTGTACCCAGTACACACCAGATTACATATGGACCCAGTCCTTTTGGAGTTTGTATCATACTCGTGTAGTAGTATATTAATCATATCACATATATGTATGGTGCACTATTTCTTCCTTGATTATTCTTCTAAAAGATTGTTTACTCTTTTACTTTAACTACTTGCCTGGCATAGTTCGTAACATAATTTCTACTCCATGAATCCTACATTTTTCTCAAAGTTCTGTAATATCTCACATCTCTTAAGATAAGTATCATATTTCCCATCACACAGGGATCTTCTAATCATCTCCATCCAATAACAGAGAACTAACTTCACCTCAATCCTTGCACTAAAATTTACATTAGTCGTTGCATTGAAATTCTACCTCAGTCCTTACACTGAAAATTTTACATTAGTCTTTGCACTAAATTTCTACATCAGTCCTTGCACTGAAAACTACACGTCAGTCCTTGCACTGACAATTATACCTCAGCTCATTAACTAATCTTATCATTTTTGTTTTGACATTACACATTAGCTCTTTTACTAAACACATAATTTCATACTCTATGCACATTTTATACATCAATTATTTCACTAACCACTTAATTTCACACTTTATTGCAACTTAGTTCACACACTAACCATATGATTTCACATCAGGTTGTACCTTAGCTCATTCTCTAATCATATCATCTCACCTTGTTGTTATACAACGATAACCCACAAAATCATGCCACCGTTCTAATCCATTTCCTGCTACGGCTCATATAACATATAATCAATCCTGTATAGCAACCCATCAATTTTTCCTGATCACTTCCACCCTTGGTGGTTGTAGAATATTCCTTACACTTGAAAAAGGTATTTGAAATATTATTGAATTGTGAATAAAATTGTACAAGAGTACTCTATTTATAGAGTACAGAAAGGTCTAATAGGCCAAGCCCAAAAATAATAAAAGTAAAAACTAGAAAAATCTAGATCCTTCTATAGGATTCTAAATAATTAAAAATATAAAATAAGAAAAACTAATTTCTAATATTTTCAACAAATAAATAAACCCTAATATTTACAATATTCCCCCTCAAGCTGAGGAATAGATATTTATCATTCCTAGCTTGCTAGTAAGTTATTGAAATCTTTCTGAAGGAAGTCTCTTTGTCAATAGCTCAGCTAATTGGCGCCCAGTGGGAATGTATGGAGTGGTAATTAGCTCATTATCAAGTTTTTCTTTGATAAAATGACGGTCGACCTCAATATGTTTAGTCCGATCATGTTGAACTGGATTGTGATCTATACAAATGGCGAACTTATTATCACATAGCAATTTCATAGGTCCCTCACATTTTATTTTGAGATCATCAAGTACAATTTTGAGCCACAGTAACTCACAAATGCCTTGGACCATAGCTCGAAATTCAGCTTCTGCACTTGATCTGGCAACCACATCTTGTTTCTTACTTCTCCATGTCACCAAGTTACCGCAAAGAAACATGCAATAACTAGTAGTAGAACGACGGTCAGTCACAGATCCAGCATAATCAGCATCAGTATAGACTTCTAAAGATAGATTGTCATCCCGTCGGAACAATGATCCTTTACCAGGAGTAGCTGTAAGATACTGAAGAATTCTCTCTACTGTCTGCATGTGTTTCTCTTTTGGATCGTGCATAAACTACTAACAACACTAACGGCATAAGCCAGGTCTGGTCTAGTATGAGCCAGATAGATCAATTTCCCAACTAACCGTTGATATTGTCCTTTATCAACTGGAGGACTCTCTTCTTCATAGCCTATCTTGTGATTCTGCTCAATAGGAGTATTAGAGGGTTTACACCCAAGTTTTCCTGCTTCTTTAAGAAGATCAAGAACATATTTCCTTTGGCTGATGAAAATTCCTTTCTTTGAATGAGCTACTTCTATCCCTAGGAAATATCTCAGCTTTCCAAGGTCTTTGATTTCAAACTCAGAGGCAAGCCGTGTTTGCAGAATCTGTTTCGCCACAGAATCATCACCTGTGATAATAATATCATCAACATATACAAGGAGCACAGTAAGCTTCCCATTATGGGAGTGTTTGAAGAAAAGGGTGTGATCTCCTTGACTCTGTCTGTATCCTAAGGTCATCATAACCTTAGTAAACCTTCCAAACCAGGCACGAGGTGACTGCTTCAATCCATACAAGGCCTTTTTTAATCTACAAACTTTATTTTCTCCCTTTACAGAATCAAAATCAGGTGGGATTTCCATGTAGACTACTTCTTCTAACTCACCATTGAGGAAAGCATTTTTCACATCAAATTGATTTATATCCCAATTGGAATGGGCAGCAAGGGATAATAATACTCTTACCGTATTCATCTTTGCAACTGGAGCAAAGGTTTCTTCGTAATCAATGCCATAGGTTTGAGTGTAACCTTTGGCCACTAATCGAGCCTTGTATCTTTCAAGAGTTCCATCAGAATTATATTTTAGGACATAAACCCATCTGCACCCTACTGCTTTCTTTCTGTTGGGTCTATCAATAACCTCCCATGTTTTACTTTTCTCCAACGCGTTCATCTCCTCTTGCATGGCTTGAGCCCAATTCCCATCTTGCAAGGCTTCATGTACTGATTTTGGGATTGCAATAGAATCTAGTGCTGAAACAAAACTTTTATGCTGCACAGAAAGATTAGCAGAAAAAACAAAGTGGGAGATAGGATATTGAGTACAAGAGGGACAAGTTTTCTTGTGACAAGATCTTTTTCCTTTTCTAAGAGCAATGGGAAAATCATTAGAATCAACATTAATAGGTAACTCATCAGAGGTATCATGATCAGAAATATGAGATTCGGGACTTACCAGAGGTTTAGACGATTGAGGCTGCTGCTGAGGCAATGTGGGCTGTGTCATAATCTTCCGTATCTCTGGTGTACTTGATGTATCAGTCATAGGAGAATTAGTCACAAGAGGATCAGACATAGACACATTAGGGACAGGAACAATAGGAAGACACACTGACACAGATGAAGGAGTAGACACTGAAGATTCAAATTCAAAGAAGGAATGTGATGAGTCTTCTTGTGAAATATTCTCCCCCTGAAGATGAGGACCTTGGAAAAAGGACTCAGATTCCTGAAATGTAACATCCATAGAAACAAACAATTTCTGACTACTAGGGTGATAACACTTGTAGCCTTTCTTATTAGAAGCATATCCAAGGAAGACACATTTAAGAGCCCTAGGATCCAACTTACAGCGATGCTGTTTATGAATACGAACAAAGACAACACATCCAAACACTCAAGGAGGAAGGCTTTGTAAAGTGGGAACGGAAGGAAAAAAAAGGAAGTCATGGAGTTAGTAGGACTTACATTATCGAGAACCCGAGTGGGTAGACGATTGATCAAGAATGTTGCAGTAAGAATGGCATCTCACCAATAGTTTTTAGGTACATGTGTTTGAAACAGTAAGGCACGAGCAACTTCAAGGAGGTGACGATTCTTTCTTTCAGCAACCCCGTTTTGTTGAGGGGTGTCGACACAAGTAAGTTCATGAATCATACCGTGATTTTGTATAAATTGGGAAAAAGAGTGATTAACATATTCAGTACCATTATATGTCCTTAGTCTTTTGATTTTTTTACGAAATTGAGTTTCAATCATTTTATAAAATTGAAAGAACAGTTGTGGTACCTCAGATTTTTCACGCATTAAGTGAACCTAAGTCATACGAGTGCAATCATCAATAAAAGAAACAAACCAGTTATTACCAGAAGAACGAGAGACCTTAGAAGGACCCCAAACATCATAATGAATAAGATCAAAAGGTTCAACACTTTTAGTATTACTAGAAGGAAAAGACACACGATGATGTTTAGAAAACTCAAACATCACAATGAAAAGACTCAACAGATTTAGACAAAAATAATGACGGATATAAAGACTTGAATAAACTAAATGGAGGATGTCCCAAGCGCTTATGATGAAGCCAAATCAGAGAATCAGCAGTTGACTGGCCATGTGACAGCAAGATGTGATCGGTTACTTTATTTGCGGGAGATTGTGAGACCAAATAGTACAACCCACCTTGCTCTTTAGCACTACCAATCGTCTTCCCCATGGCAAGATCCTGAAAAACACAATGTGTAGGGAATAAGGTTACAATACAATTCAAATCTTTTGTGATTTTATGAATAGAAAAAAGATTCGTGGAGAGTTTACGAACATGAAGAACATCTTTAAGATGTAAGGACTGATGTAAGTTTATGTCACCAGAACCCGCAACTGATGTATGTGAGCCATCAACTACGGCTATTGTATGAGTTCCAATGGTATGATGATAAGAAGTAAAGGAGTCAGCATAACAAGCCATATGATCAGTAGCACCAGAATCAACAACCCAAGAATGTTTAAAATCATTACATGAAGAAAGGAAAGAATAAGTTTTGGAGCTCATACCAGTCATAGTCAAAGTACTAGTATCAGATGGCTTACTTAGAGAATCAAGAATGGCTCGGAGCCGTTCCAACTCATCTGGATGAAATGTAGGTTGGGTCTTATTAGGTGCAGGAGTTATTTCAGAAGAAGTAAAATGCGCTTGACCATACGTCTTTGCCATCTTTTCTAAGACAGTTTGCTTTCTATGAAGACGAAAGCATAGATCCGTAATATGACCTATTCTTTTACAATAAGAACACCATCGATCATCTCTCTTAGGTCTAGAAGATGCACCATCAGAAAACTTTGTAAAAGAACTCCTTTGCGAATAGGCCATACTCCGATCAAAGGGGTGAGTACAGATCCAGAAATAGGATGAGGAGAAGATCAGAAAACTTTTTATGACAAGTAGAGGTCTCTGAACGTCCCAAACAACAACCAAAAAATTAGATCTGATCAAAGGAGGCTCGTGTGGCCAAAAAGATCCGATTTTTATGATGAGATCAAAGACCCACTGCTTGAAACGTCCGTAGATTGATAGATCTGGAAAAATGGACACTTCACTAGCATAATACTTTCAAGTGGTTAAACCCCTTAGGATTAATCATCAAATATTCTATTTATTTCTCTACATGAACCATCCCAATTCATTCAAGTGTGCACCACCTGTCCCGGTCTCATAACTTCTAATCAAACATAACATATTTAACTCATACCTACGCATATTTGTTCTCATTTCTCAATAATCCCTCAGGTTCTAAGTCACTCGCCTTAATAAAGTCCACCTGTACATAATTTCTTTACCGATACTATCTTCACATTACAACTCATATCAATTATATATTTATTATTCACAGTACTACAAGGCTTGCCTCTGCCACTATCGTACATATCATAGATTTGTTTACAACTTTTACTTATAATACAATTTTCTTTTAACTTTCATCAACAGTTAGACAAAATATTTAAGTCTGTTTTCCTTAAGTCTTCTAATATTCATATTTTACTTACTGTCGTCTCTTGTCCATGGAGCAGTTAACACTGCAGCCACAACATCAGGCTAAAGACTCACATTCGGTACTCCAAGGTTGCCACGCAGGCTTCTTACGATGACCACACATGTAACACAAAGGAATGGGCTGATCAGACCCACACTAAGGATTCACATATGCAGTAATCGATAAGAATCTACATACAACTATGCAGCACATAACACATCTATAAATTATCAGAGTTCCCTAACAAAACTGCTCTGATACCATAAAATGTAACAGCCCGTTACGTACCGGTATTGTTAACATTGATTATGATATTAAGCGCAGTTACAGTCACAGCAATTCATTTATAAAAATGCGAATAAACTTTTTCCGATTATTACGCAGGCATTTAAAACCGTAAAAAGCGTAATAATTAAAAGCTGTGACCATAACTGTAAACACTTGCGGAAGACTTATTTAAACTATTTATATAGCTTACTTTACTTATTTCAAGACACTAAGGGGTTCCCATAAACCCACTTAGCCAACTTCACAATTTTACGTTTTCTACCTATCCGAACAGGGTTCGGTCTTTGAATTTCTGGGACGCACAATAACTTCATATCTTGCTATCTTTCTTTCTTACTTATTTACCTTTCTAGAAAGCTATCACACGCTTGGTTTCGAGCTCGTTTGCTCCGGTTATCGCCATTTGAAGTTGGACAATTATAACCAATAGATTGATGAAAATCAATAGTGATTAGTTTCGTAGTAAGAGTTATAAAACTTTTAAGTAGTAAGTATAACCGCCCTCATTGGGAAAACTATTTTTGTTTTTGTTACATAAATATTTTGTCCGTCACGCACACATAAAAGTGAGTGGATTTCATCAAATTTGTCTCTCTCACTTTTATGTGCACTTCGTAGACAAAATATTTCTACAATAAAAGCATAAAAGTTAAACCCTTATATATTTAGATGGAAGAGAAAAATGTTTGTCATTTTTACATCCTGTGTTTGAAAAAGAAACTAGATCATGATGTGAGGATGTAAAAATGACAAACATTTTTCTCTTCCATCTAAATATATAAGGGTTTAACTTTTATGCTTTTATTGTAGAAATATTTTGTCTACGAAGTGCACATAAAAGTGAGAGAGAGACTAATTTGATGAAATCCACTCACTTTTATGTGAGCGTGATGGACAAAATATTTATGTAACAAAAACAAAAATAATTTTCCCAATAAGGGCGGTTATACTGACTACTTAAAAGTTTTATAACTCTTACTACGAAACTAATCACTGTTGATTTTCATCAATCTAATGTTTATAATTTATTAAAAATTAATAATTAATTAATAAGTGTATATCCAATAAATTATAATCATAAGATTGGCGAAAATTAATATTGAATAGTTTAGTAGCAAGAGTTGTAAAAAAAATTTAGTAGTAAGTATAGGGTGTAAATAGGCTAGGCTAGGCTTTGACTTAAATAGGCCATGCATGTGTAAAAATCTTTATGATTGACCTGTGTAGGCCCAGATTATAAGTCTGGTCTGACCTGTATTTAAAAAATAAAAGTCTTAATCTAGGCCTGTTAGCCTATTTATGCCTTTAAATATTCAATAATTAAAAAATAAATATAATATTATTATTTTATTATTCAAAATTATTAAAATAATAATTTTATTTAAAATAAATAATATCATATAGGTCGGCCTGTAGGCTTATAGGCCGACATATACAAAAATCCTAAGGCCTCCTTTCTAAATAGATTTTTTTAAAAGGCTAAATATGTTTTATATGACTATTGCCAAGTCTGGTTTAATACAGGTGAGACCGTAGGTCCCTGTAAGCTGACCTAACCTATTTACACCCTGAGTAGGTATAACCTCTTCCTTTCCCAATATAAAATAAGGAAAAAGTGTTTATCATTTTAAATGATATAAAGTTATGTCATTTTAAGAGAGAGATAGACACAGAAAAAATATTATTTAAATTTTAAAATATAAAAAAAATCACCCACTTTCTCTCTCCCATGATTTTCACTTTTCTGTGTCTATCTCTCTCCTAAAATAACATAACTTATGTCATTTAAAATGACAACTACCAAACTCATAAAATAACTTTAAATCTAAAAAAAAAAATCATTCCTTTATTTAAACGCCCATGATAAAGAGCTTTTTGGCGTGGACTTTGTCCAAGATACTACCCAGCAGATCCAGATGATCAGGGAAAAGTTGAAGCAGGCACAGAATCGCCAGAAAAGCTACTATGATGTCAAGCATCGACCACTGGAGTTCAGTGAGGGTGAGCACGTGTTTGTGAAACTTTCACCTGTCACCGGTGTTGGGCGGGCACTCGGGGTGAGGAAGTTGAGCCCGCGGTTCATTGGGCCCTACCAGATCCTTGGTAGAGTAGGACCTGTTGCCTATCGACTTGCCTTGCCTCCGAACCTAGCCAACATCCACGACGTGTTTCACGTGTCTCAGCTTCGGAAGTACATAGCAGATCCTTCGCATGTGGTGCAGCCGGATGATGTGGAGGTTCGGGAGAACCTAAAGACTCCCGTCGGACCACTCAAGATCCTCGATCGAGGCGAGAAACAACTTAGAAGCAAGATCATTCCGATGGTCAAGGTGCAGTGGACTGGGCGTAATCCCGAGGAGTGCACGTGGGAGCGAGAGGATGAGCTTCTCCGACAGTATCCCGACTTTCGAGACAGGTATGTTTCTGATTTTGAGGACAAAATCTTTAAAAAGGTGGGGTGAATGTAAGAACCCGCACCGCTAATTAAGGTAATTAGTGAATTAATTATGATAATTAGGAAATGATTCCATAATTGACCTTAATAATTATTATTGGGCTTAAATAATTATACTGAGTGAGTAATAATGCTGAAAGTCGCTTTTCGGAAGAAAAGCGCAGATACCGGTTCTGCTACTCGGTATAAATGCGTACCGGAAAAGTATCCCGGAAAAATTTATAACGAATGCATGATAATTACTAGAATATTATGCAGGACTTGTAAAACAAGTTTCAAGTCAAAATAATGTAATCTGATGCCAGAACTGATACTGGCTATGGAAAAGCGCGTACCGGAAAGGTGCTCCGAAAAATAAAATAAAAATATGACAAATCTTAGAAAAATGTCTAGGTCTAGATTCCGAAGTTTGGGATCAAGATCTTTTACTTTGCTATTAAGGCTAATACTGCGCGTGGTGGCCTAACCTCTATAAATTCATTAGTTGGCACATGATCCTAGGTCAAATTTCTGCCTCCTACGTGCCTTCTTCCTTGTGTGACAGCTTCTGAGTTTGTCACCTTCACCTCCCTCATTCTCTTGAGCCAAGACTCCATTTTTACTCTTGGTTCTCTACCTAAACACCATTGCCTTGGGTGAGCTTGCTTGTGTGGGGTTTAGGGTCACCATTGCTGAGTGCATGTTGTTGTCCTAGTGGAGTCTAGGAGCTGTGTGAGGGTGAGTTGTGTGAACTTTGGTGTGACTTTTGGAGCTTCAAAGTATCACCTTGGTGGTGGAAGAACCAACCTTGGTAGCCCATTTTCGTTCTGGACCAAAGTCAGAATTTTGAAGGTCCATTTGTGAGCTCCAAGAGCCATTGTTGCTCTGTTTTGAGCTTTGGTAAGTTTCCTCACCTTTGATCTTAAGTTTTAATGCTTAAAGTTGATGTCTTGGCCATGTTTAATGAGTAAACAAGAAGGTATAATAAGTATGAACCTAAAATGGATTAAAGATGCATGCTTTAACGTATACATGTGTTAAAAGTTGAATCTTTGGGTTGGATATTCACGAAATGCAGAAACTGCATTCTGTCGTGAGATATCCGGATATTTGTCGAACAGATATCCGGATATCAGTATCCGGATATGGTATCCGGATATGCATATCCGGATATGGTATCCGGATATCCATATTCGGATATGGGAACTGGGTATCCGGATATGATATATCCGGATATGTCCAGTGTGATATCCGGATATGGCATATCCGGATATGTCCCTTGAGATATCCGGATATCCTGGGATTTCGCAGAACAGTAGCTGTGATGTGTGAACAGTAAGCTATTGGGGGTTTGTGGACCCTAGATTTAAGGAAGTTGAACTTCTGTAATTAATGAACTAAGTCAGAATCATATGATTAAGGGCTTATGGCTTTGTTGGAAGCCTTAAGACGTAAAACGTAAGGAAAGGCGTAGTCTTTAAGTTGTATGCTTGTGATGCATAAATATTGATGTATTATTGGTCCATATCAGATTGTGATACTGCTGTTTTTGGACTTGAGAGTGGTTGGACTCTTGGCTTGGATAGCTAGCTTGCAAGGTAAGCTTTCGTGTCCTCGGTTTAGCCATTTTATTGTTCCACCATTTCCCATGGGGATGGGTTTATGCATGCTGTGTTACATGCTTTAATGTTTTGGAATTTTTGTTGAGCTATTTATATGCAATGTTCTTTTATGAGATGCATGTGGTGTCCACCTATACGGTAAGCCTGAGTATGTAGTACATACAAGATGGTGAGGCTGTGGGTGAGGTGCAAGCGGTGTTCCTTGTACTCATGTAGGTATAGACGTATTCCTACATTTCTCCGGCCAGTAGATTTGATAAACACACATGGCATGATTAATTGCTGCATCGCATAGTTTTGGAACTTATATTGTAAATACTGTTTTTGAACTTATATTACACATGTAAGTGAGCTTGGGGTGGAAGATCCTTGAGGACCCCTTGTCTTACTGAGATTTCTTGTTTAGAGATCTCACCCCACGTTTGGGGACGCTTATTTCAGGATCAGGTAATGTTGAGGGCTCAGGTGGCAGGAGGCCAGAGTTGAGTTGATATTTATGATATGCTGACTTGCTGGTTGTTGATTGCTGATTATTGACTGTCGTTATGTTTTCTGTCAAGTTTATGTTGAGACTGTTTTTGGGCATTGTCGCCTTATTTGGTGAGCATGGGGTTTGTCCATGCCACATGGTTTGACTATTGTCTTTTAATTTGATGTTGTAATTAAAGTATCAGGATTTTGTCCCAGGCTACGTGTTGTAGTCCTGTGGCTTTAGATACTCACATTATATTTATATATGAGGTATTCCGTTATTGGTCTTGCAATTTACATACAGGCAGTATTTTATGAAATTGATTAAGTAATCAAGTTGGTTAAGTTGAATGACATCATAATTGAATTAAAGAAAAAGTTATTCCGTATTTTAATTAAGCATGGCTTAATACGATAGTATGTTAACAATACGGGTTAACACGGGCTGTTACATCTATCATCGTGTTATTTCCACCACGTGTTGGGTTAGGTCCTGCTCTTTGGGTCCGGTTCTGTTGAGACGGATTGTGATTTCCTTCTTGGCTATTGCCATTGTGGCCTCTTCCTCCGTCTCGTCCGGGTTCGATTATTCCCCTCAATCGATGTTCTAAATCACGGATTCCTCTAAAATTTTCATCGCGCATTGTTTGGAGATCGTGCTGGCGTTGAAGGTTGCTGCGATTTTCCATCTCCGTCATTCGTTGTAGAACTGCGCGAGTGCGTTCTAGGTCAACCGGGATTCGGGATCTATCGATTGAGCGATATTCCCTTCTAACTCCCTAGGAGGCAAATAGGGGTTGTTCCTTATTGGAACCATAGCTCCTGATTCATTCCTCTCCTGCCGCATAGGGGTAGAAGCGGTATCTGAGACGTCTTCACTGAGATGGACGTTATCGTGGTCCATTCCGTCGTTTCGCTGGTTTTGGGGTTGATTTACTTCCTCCAAAATCGGATCGAATAGCGGATTTTACTGGCTATTGCTTCTCGTGTGGACCACCATCCTTGATCAATTGGTTGAAGATGAGTCGTGGGAAGGTTTCCCACAGACGGCGCCAATGTTCTGTCCTTAAGACATAAATGTTCAGCCCAATTAGGCTGACGAATTAATCTGGATCGTAATGCTCTGTTCAGGAATATCTATTGTATAGACACCCTTGAATCTAGCTGATCACTGTGTATCAAGTAGAGTGTGTGAATATGGTCATGATATGGTCATGATCGTGAGTGAAATTAAAATGTGCCTTTACCTCCGAATCGCCCTCTTATGTATAGGGGCTGCTGTACGAGGCGCATACGTGGGCCTGAGCTGTCATGACAAGGTGGTCATTACAGCTGGTCGGCCGTTATCGAGTGGTAACGTATTATGTTGAATAAACTTTAAATGTTTTGTTAGTTTTATATTTAATAGTCTTAATTAACCAGTCATGTGTTTAGGTAAGTGAAAGGCCAAGAGTTGTAAGAAAGTGAAAGGCCAAGAGTTGTAAGAAAGTGAAAGGCCAAAGTTGTGAGAAAGTGAAAGCCCAAGAGTTGTGAGAAAGTGAAAGGCCAAGAGTTAGAGGCCAAGAGTTGGAAATTTAGTTTTGTGGTTTATGGCTAATTTAATGTTTTGGTTCATGAAAAGGCAATCTAGTGCCTATATAAACTAATCCATATTGTAAGCAACATATCACAAGAAAAAGAGAAATACAAGTTTTGTCTTCTCCACAAGAAAATAGTTGTTTTTATTTTAAGTTCTACATTATAGTGATACCACAAATTGGTATCAAAGCTATGGAGAGGGGGAGTGATATGGCACTACCTAAGTTGACGAAGGAGAACTACGAGAATTGGAGCATCCAGATGAAGGCTCTTCTCGGATCCCAGGACGCTTGGGAGAATGTTCAAGCAGGTTTTGTAGAACCACAGGACACTGGAGGCCATTCGGCGGCTCAAACCAAAGCGTTGAAAGAGACACGTGCAAAAGACAAGCTGGCGTTATTCATGCTCTTCCGAGCTGTAGACGAATCCGGGTTCGAGAAGATAGCAAATTGTGAGACCTCAAAGGCAGCCTGGGACATCTTAGCAAATGTCTATAGAGGAGCTAACCGGGTTAAACAAGTCCGGCTTCAAACCCTTCGTGCCGAGTTGGAGGGAATGAAGATGAAGGACACGGAAGGAGTATCCGGGTTCGTTGCCCGGGTTCAAGGAATTGTGAACCAGTTAAAACGAAATGGAGAAGATATACCTGACACCAGAGTGGTGGAGAAAATCTTGAGATCTTTGACAGACCAGTTCGAAAACGTGGTTTGTGCCATAGAGGAGTCCAAGGACCTGTCTACACTCACCATTGACGAGTTGGCGGGTTCCCTTGAAGCGCATGAACAAAGAAAGAAGAAGAAGGAGGAAACTCTTGAGCAGGCACTTCAGACCAAAGCAACAATTAAAGATGAGAAGATGCTCTATTCTCAAAATTTTCGAGGTAGAGGACGTGGCCGCGGTGGACGAGGTACTAGCCGTGGTGGTAGAGGTCGAGGCCGAAGTCAAGAAGTGTATAGTGATGAGGTAGGACAGTCAAATCAACAAAACTGGAGAGGAAGAGGACGAGGTCGACGAGAAGGTCGGTCACATTATTCAAACATCGAGTGTTACAAATGTGGAAAGTTTGGTCACTATGCAAAAGATTGTAACTCGGACAAGTGTTACAACTGTGGCAAAGTCGGACATTTCGCAAGAGAACGCAGAGAGGAGAAAAAGGTGGAGGTGACGTCCAACCTAGCCACAGAAGGCGAGATGAAGGATGGTGTCTTGTTAATGACACACAGTAAAGGAAGTCCAGACGATGACATGTAGTGGTATCTTGACACAGGTGCGAGCAACCACATGTGCGGACATAAGGACTTCTTCAAGGAGATGAGAAAGGTGGAAACCGGACATGTTTCGTTCGGGGATGCCTCAAAGGTTGAGGTAAAAGGCCGAGGTACGATCTGTTTCCTACAAAAGGACGGGTTAATTGGCTCTATTCGAGATGTGTACTATGTACCCGACCTAAAAAGCAATATTTTAAGCATGGGTCAACTGATGGAGAAAGGTTACTCGGTTATTATGAAAGACCGGGTATTGTATTTGAAAGATGAGCAAGGTCGGCTAATAGTTCGGGTTCAAATGGGTAAGAATCGTATGTATAAACTAAATCTGAAATGTATACTGGTTGAATGTTTACAAGCTGAGGTGGAAGATAAGGCGTCACTTTGGCATCTCCGGTTTGGTCACCTACATTATGGTGGTCTAACCGAGTTGGCAAAGAAGAAGATGGTGGAAGGGTTACCTGGCATCAACTTTGAAGGAAAGTTTTGTGAGAGTCGTGTACTTGGCAAGCATGCCAGGACCACGTTTCAGAATATGGCAAAATTTCGGGCTAAGCAACCTCTGGAACTAATACATACCGACTTGTGTGGACCCATCAATCCGGGTTCCTTCAGCGGTAAGAAGTATTTTATTTCCTTTATTGATGATTTCACACGGAAAACTTGGGTTTACTTTCTGAAGGAGAAGTCCGAGGTGTTTGATGTGTTCAAAAAGTTCAAGGTGATGATTGAGAAGGCAACAGGAAGCTATATCAAATCGGTGCGGTCTGACAGAGGTGGGGAATATACCTCAACAGCGTTTATGTCTTTCTGTGAGGAACATGGGATAAGGAGGTTTCTAACAGCACCATACTCACCACAACAGAATGGCGTGGCTGAAAGGAAGAACCGGACTATTCTTGACATGGTTCGGTCAATGCTGAAGAACAAAAGGATGCCGAAGGAGTTTTGGGCGGAAGCTGTGCAGTGTGTTGTGTATGTGCAGAACCGATGTCCACATTCGAACTTGGATGATAAAACTCCACAGGAAGCATGGAGCGGTCAAAAGCCTTCAGTGGCTCATCTCAGAGTTTTTGGCAGTATAGCCTTTGCACATATACCGGACCAGCTCAGAACCAAGCTCGAGGATAAAAGCAAGAAATATGTTTTTATTGGATATGATGAAAAAACAAAGGGGTATAAGCTGTTTGACCCCGTCAACAAGAAAGTCATAGTAAGCAGAGATGTAAAGCTCAATGAAGCAAATGAGTGGGACTGGAACAATTCTTCTGAGGTAAACTTTGAAGACGGAATCTCAACACAAATTATCAACCCGGCAAGTCCTGAAGCTTCTGATGATGAAGATGAGGTACGACAACCCAGGATGCGAAGCATACAAGACATATATGAGTCAACAAGTGAGGTACATTTTGTTTGTCTTCTTGCAGACTCTGAGAACATAAGTTTTGAAGAAGCCATCCGAGATAAGAAATGGCAAGATGCCATGGATGAGGAGATAGAAGCCATTGACCGAAATAACACATGGGAGTTAGCCGAGCTACCAGAAGGAAGTCGGCCCATTGGAGTGAAGTGGGTGTTCAAGAAGAAGATGAATGCTCAAGGGGAGGTAGAACGATATAAAGCTCGACTAGTTGCAAAAGGTTATAAGCAGAAGGCTGGAATTGACTATGACGAGGTTTTTGCCCCTGTTACAAGGATGGAGACAATTCGGCTACTCATCTCACAGGCTGCTCAATACAGATGGCCAATGCATCAAATGGATGTAAAGTCAGCATTTCTGAATGGTGTTCTTGAAGAAGAAGTTTATGTGGAACAACCGCCGGGCTACATGAAGGCAGGAGAAGAGAAGAAGGTGCTGAGATTGAAGAAAGCACTTTACGGGTTGAAGCAAGCACCACGGGCATGGAATGCTCGTATTGACAGATATTTCAAGGAGAATGGACTTGAACAATGTCCATATGAACATGCTGTTTATGTCAAGAAAAATGGAGGAGACTTGTTAATTGTGGCTCTTTATGTTGACGACCTCATTTTTATGGGAAAAAATGCCAAGATGATACAAGAGTTCAAGAGCACAATGACAAGAGAGTTCGAAATGACAGATCTCGGTTTGATGAAGTTCTTTCTTGGTTTGGAAGTAAAACAAAATGAGAAGGGAATCTTCGTGTCACAGGAGGCTTATGCAAAAAAGATCTTGAAGAAGTACAAGATGGAAGATTGCAACCCAGTTTCAATACCAATGGAACCCGGTTCAAAACTCTCTAAGTTTGATGGAGGAGACCGTGTTGATGCAAGCAAGTACAGAAGTTTGGTGGGAAGCCTACGTTATCTCACATGCACGAGGCCGGATATCTCGTTAAGTGTCGGCATAGTAAGTCGGTTCATGGAGGAGCCGAGATACACACATTGGAAGGCGGTAAAGAGAATTCTGAGGTATGTTCAAGGTACAGTTTCACACGGGTTACACTACTCGAGCTCGGCAAAATACAAGTTGATTGGATATTCTGACAGTGATTGGTGTGGAGACGTAGATGATCGAAAGAGTACGGCTGGTTATGTGTTTTTCATGGGCAACACGACATTCACCTGGATTTCGAAGAAGCAACCTATTGTGACACTGTCGACATGTGAAGCTGAATATGTAGCTGCATCTTGGTGTGTTTGTCATGCAATGTGGCTCAGGAATTTGCTAAGCAAGTTGGAGGAAAAACAAGTCGGTCAAACTGTGATCCGAATTGACAATATGTCGGCTATAGAGCTAGCCAAGAACCCGGTAAATCATGAAAGAAGCAAGCATATTGACGTCCGATTTCACTTCATCCGGGATCAAGTAAAGGAAGGAAATGTGGAGCTAACACACGTGACCAGTCAAGAGCAAGTCGGGGACATCTTCACAAAGCCACTGCCGACGTTGCTGCTCAACAATTGCAAGAAGATGCTTGGGATGAAAGATGGCAGAACCATTTAAGTTTATGAAGGAGAATTGTTGAATAAACTTTAAATGTTTTGTTAGTTTTATATTTAATAGTCTTAATTAAGCAGTCATGTGTTTAGGTAAGTTAAAGGCCAAGAGTTGTAAGAAAGTGAAAGACCAAGAGACAGTGAAAGGCCAAGAGTTGTGAGAAAGTGAAAGGCCAAGAGTTGTGAGAAAGTGAAAGGCCAAGAGTTAGAGAGGCCAAGAGTTGGAAGTTTAGTTTTGTGGTTTATGGCTAATTTAATGTTTTGGTTCATGAAAAGGCAATCTAGTGCCTATATAAACTAATCCATATTGTAAGCAACATATCACAAGAAAAAGAGAAATACAAGTTTTGTCTTCTCCACAAGAAAATAGTTGTTTTTATTTTAAGTTCTACATTATAGTGATACCACATATTATGCGTTTTACAATGTAACTGCATATTGACGTTCAATGTGGTTGAGGAGAAGTTCGAGAAGATGGAGCTTACTGAGGAATTGGCTTCTTCACCATGCAAATTCGTTACGTCTCTGATTGAAGGCTCCCTATCGATTATAGAGTACTTGTCTTCTTCGATATCCACAATATGGTCAAGGAGAGAATCATGGATTAAGACTTATAGTGTTTCTTCAGAGGTACTATTTTTACCGTTAATGGGACTGAGCACAAGTGAACTTTTAATTGTCCGATGCGACTTTTATAGAAATTTGTATTCCTTTGATCTCCATAGCGAAGAGATGAAGAATATTGGGATACTGAGTATAGGACAAGATTTATGTGCTACTGATTTCACAGAGAGCTTGGTTTTGCTTGAAAGAGGAAGCAATGCTGCTGCTTTGTGTACGTAACTTATGCTTAGTTTTATGTAAGGGTTTATCATCTCTCATTTAACATGACCTTATGAAATTTCCTACACACACAACATCTTGTGGGGCCCGCAGCAAAAAAAATAATTCAGCACGCAAAACGAATCTCTATAACATAACAGAATCACTTTTCCTACAACATAACTCTTATAAAACCCTTTTTGTAATGTATTTTATATTTATTTATTGGGGAGAAATCCAGTTACCACCAATTAAGTTTATATTTTAACGGATGATTTATTTAGAGTAAAGCCCTTGGCTCCCTATCAAAAAAAACACTGTCTCCACCTACGTCTCTTACAAACAAAAAATATTCATATTAATTCTTTTTTAGGCACTAAATTCGGTCTTCATTGAATTTATGAAAGATCACATACTAGAATTGTAAAGGGACAAAAGTTGACTTTTATTTTGTAAGGGACGTAAGTGCTGGGCAGTGTTTCTTTATTAGAGACCCAAATTTTTATTAGAGACCTAAAAGGAACTTTACTCTATAATTTATTAGACGATACTTATGGATTAATTATTAAATCCCAATAAATTATAATCGTCAAATTGACGGAAATTAACGGTTAAGATTTAGTGGTAAGAAGTGATAAACTTAATTAGTGGTAAGTATATCTTCTCCTTATTTATTTGACTAGTTGCTAATGTATTGTTGTTTATACTATTGTGCAGCGTCCGGGCATGATGATGAATGGGAAGGACAAGATTGTGAAGAGCCATTTGGCATATTGAAAAGCATACGCTGGAATGTAAGTTTTGTCTTATTTAGTGCTAATATTGACTCAAGTGAAGAGAATTCAAATCGTTTTGCTACAACTACGCACAAGCATGCATAGGCATGTTATTTCAAACAATGGGGTATAATAAACTCTTTTCAGGAAGGGCATGTAAAAAATTTATATTGGTTTCGTTGTTTGAAAGAAAAAAAAAAGCGCATATTGGTTCTTGATCTGGAAGTAAGAAGTCATATCCGGGAGGAGCATTTGTCACATGAGAATTTGCAAACACGCATGTGAAGAAAGTTGTTCTTAGTGACCACCCGGCAATAGTTTTTTCAGGATGCAAAGCAATACCAAATAGAGCTTTAAGTCTTGTCGGATGAAAAATTGTTTATACTTGATGATTCCTTAATATCTTATTGTTGTTTATATTTCTGTGCAGTGAATGGCGATGAATGGAAAGGACTGGATTCTGAAGAGAGTACTAAGGCAAAATAGAAAAGAAAATTGAGATTAACTTACATGATGTTGAATCATCGGAAGTTGATGGTGAACAGAATAGATGCATTGCATTTTTCATGGTATCAGTATTTTCCTAGTTTCTAGACCTAAGCTTGATTATTATTATGATCACTGAGTCTTTTTTTCTTTTTTCCTTTTTTCTTTTTTTGTTAAACCACACGACTAAGTCTTTATTCTGGCCAATTTCCTTTCATTTTCCATGTATTGAGGCGCTGTAATTCATATTAATGGATTTGAATCCTGCTAAATGCTTTTTGCGTTCTTCCATCATTCTAGAGAAGCCAGAAGATATCTCTTTCTTTTCTTTTTTATCTTCCAAAAAGTGAGATATGATCTTCTGGCTTTCGAATACCTTACCCTTATATATATATATATATATATCTTTGTTCCTTTTTTTCAGCTTCAACAGTTTCATTATTACGAATTTTTTAAGCATTTCTCAAATAGATTTTTCTTTCCAAACTGGTATATTGAATTGGAATTTGTCACTGATGGGAAACCATTCATTCCCTTTAATTTTTAAATTCATGATATAGCATATACATTTTACAGGACAAGTTTTTGTTAAAATTGACCCATTTTCACATTGTTTAATTATCAAAATGACAAGTAAAATTTGCACTTTGATTAAGTGTATAACTCATGAGTTTTTAGGGTTGGAGAATTGTATACAAATTTGGCTCCAAATGTCTAATTTTTGTCTCAGATTTTGGTAACCCAAAAGAAAATAAAATACAAGAATTGCGTCGTGTTTAAATGAAATTGCTTTTAATCTTCTGTCAATCATATTTGGGTTTATTATCTATAATTTAACATGGCCAGAAAAATTTTCCTACACTCACAACATTTTATGGGGCCCACAGCAAAAAAAAAAAAACTTTGGCACACAAAACGAATCTCTATAATATAACACAAACATCTTTCCTACAACATAACTCTTATAATTAAAACCCATCATATTTACTTCTCAGCCTGTAGTACAAGTGACTTGCAGTGCTCAAGATACTAGAGTTCTTTCTTTTTTTTATTTTTTTTATTTTGTCAGAGTTCAATTAATGGGTTTATCATCTATAATGTTCTGGATGGCCCAAAAAATAAAATCATTTTGTTGTCACTAAGCACAAGCATGCTTTGCAGGATGTGTACCCAAAATAATATCCTTTAGGCTCCTTTGTTTTTGTTACAAAAGATCTTTTCCGAAGAGCTATAGAAAAATTTGTGTTGGTTTTTGTTCTGGATGGCCCAACCGCCACAACAGGGCCCAATCGCCACAGCAAGGCCCAATCGCCACAGCAGGCCTTAAACGCCCTAACAGGCCAGCCATCTAGCGGCCCAACTTCGCAGGCCCAAATCCCCTTTAAGCTCCACGTTAGCCCTAAGGGCTGACGTGGACCTACACATCCACCAAGGGTGCAGCACACCCAAGAGATACACCAAAATGTCTTACCTTGGGACATTAACCACCAAAGGCAATCGCCACAGGTATCACAAAGGGAAACTCTCCCTTTGCCCAACGCTGGCATCGCCAGTAGCAGGGGGCGCAGCGCTGCCACAACGTCAGCGCCTAAACCGCCCAACACTGCTATCATAGGAGTGTATCCCAAGGAGAGTTGACCATCCTCCCTGATCTAACCACACCATGATCAATATAAATAGCCCCCAGAGGGCACAACAGAGAGCATGTTATGTATCGTTATTAGCCTATTACTTGAATTCTCTTATAGCTTATACTTGTACTGATTATCTGCTTATACTTGGGATAATATCACGTGGCCTGGTCTTTACCAAAGCCATAGGTATCGCCCATACAGTGACCATACACCCTATAAGGGAACATAGTGGGCTTATAGATTCCAACGGTACATTGGCGCCGTCTGTGGGAAACTATAAACTTCTATTCCCATTCTTTCACCAGCTGAAAAATTACACTCCATTTCCCAGTAACCAAATATGGCTGTTACTAGAAGAGCAGAACAAACAAGAGCTGGGACCCCAGAAGGCCACGTGCAATCAGCCCGTTCCAACTCCCCGCCATCCATGCACTCGGCACCAGCTGGCGACGCACCACTAGCTCCGGTTCTACGTTCGGTAAATCCTCTGTTACGTGTGGCCGACGGAAGAGAGGTTCGAGTCAATCGCCAAGTTGTAGTACATGAAGCACAAGGTGAAAACGTGTTACCTACACAACCCCCACCACCTGGTGTTCATTTCGGTATGCCATTACCCACCACAGGTCCACCACCAATCTTTCCAGTATATCAACCCCGACCAACTCAAAGCCAGCCATTACCCTTTTACCATGATTACCACCCCCCAGGCGCTGCATTATATCCCAACAGGCCCCACGGCCAAAATCCACTCGCGCCTTTCCCCGCTCATTACCCATTCCACACTTACGCAATACCGCCCTACAACACTATGATTCCACAACCCCAATACCACCCAACGCAACCACAAGTTGCCCCACAACCAAAAATCGCCCCACAGCCACAGGGGTCGTTCATAAACCCGGGTCAACCACAGGGTGTCGGCCAACAAGCCCCCGCCCTCTCTTATTCAGTTGAAGCCCCACCTGCACAACGTCAACCCCTTGGCCAACAAATGCACAACCCGGACCCACGGGTAACGCCTGCTACTACCTCAGGGAGAAATAAACCGTTAACTGACCTTTTACGCCTGACCCCCATACCTCTTGGCTTCAAAGGCCCGTCTAACATAATCACCTACATTGGAGATTCTGACCCCTTCGAATGGATTCAAAAGTTCGAAGCAGCAATGACCCTTCACGGAGAAACCGACCTCCTCATGTGCCGAACCTTCCCAACACTCCTCGGCGGAAGAGCCCTAACTTGGTATACTACCTTACCAACCGGCAGCATTTCTTCTTGGGACGACCTGGCCTACAAATTTCAAGCCCACTTCGCCACCAGTCGTCCCGTACCCAAGTCCGTTCATTCGCTTGAAAAGATCCGTCAACAATCAGGCGAATCCCTTAGGGCGTTCCTTGATCGTTTCGACAAGGAAGCTTTGCAAGTGCAAGGCCTTGATCCTAAGGTGCAAGTGCATATACTCCTCTCAGGTTTAAGACAGGGCGCTTTCGCTTACGAACTAGCCCGGCACGAGATAACTGATTTGGAGGGGGTAAAAAAGAAAGCCCAGGAGTTCATGCGGATCGAGGAATATAAAGGTAGCAGGACCGATGACTCTTCACACAGCCAGGCCCCAAAGCAGACCAAAGGCAAAGCTGAGGGCGACGAAGAGAAAAGGACTCAGAATCCTTCTCGAGGAACCGGACGCCCTTCTGGCCGAGGCCAGACCGGACGCCGTCCTCACAGCGTAAACCAGACGGATTACAAAGAGGGGCAGAAAAATCCGCCCCCACGCCCAGAACAAGACAGAGAGACCGCCGTGTACTGCAAGTTCCACCGAAGCAACGGCCATAGCACTGAAGATTGCAGACACTTGAAGGAGGAGATTGATGAGCTCATCAAAAGTGGAGCGCAGCGACGGACCGCCGAAGGCACTCGGGGTGACGGACCGGGGAGACGACGTGACGAGCGCAGTAGATCGCCAGACAGAACCAATCAATCACGATACCGGTCACGCCATGACCGCCCCAGAAGAGCAGAATCCCCAAGAGGCCACAACCCACCTCCCAGTCCACGCCATAGGAGCAGGAGGAACGAGGATGATGAGGAGGACTCCGCTGTCATCAAACATGGAGTGATCAACATGATATCTGGCGGATTGAGTGGAGGGGGAGAAACTTCCAACGCCAGAAAAAAGCATCTGAAGCAATGTTTGGCGATAGCTGGGAAGGTCATAAACAAAGCCAAAACAAACCCAGGTCCCGCCAAACCCAAGATCATTTGGGACAGCGAAGATCTGGGCGATGTCCTCCCAGGGCATGACGACCCCCTCGTCGTTCAAGCAACGATCGCCAATTTTGGCGTTAACAGGGTCTTTATTGATCACGGCAGCTCCGCCGATATTTTGTTTCTTCCATGTTTTTCAGCGTTAGGATTCACAACTAACGATCTGACCCCTGTTTCAGGCGAACTTTCAGGTTTCAATGCAACGACTACCAAACCGCTGGGAATGATAAACCTGCGTTTATCATTGGGAACGCCACCGACTTCAAAATCTGCTGATATTCAGTTCCTGGTGCTAGACACCCCTTCAGCCTATAACGCCATACTTGGTCGAAGGATGTTTGCGGCGTTTGAGGCAAGCATTTCTCACCCGCACCTGGCAATAAAGTTCGTAGCAAAAAATAACAAGGTAGCAACGGTGAAAGGCGATCAGCTGGTCGCCAGGAGCTGCTACAACATATCCCTAAGGCCAACTACAAGGGTTACATTCAGAACTCCACCAGCACAACCGCAAAGTTCCAACCCTTCGTCCCCCAAAATCAGCCCATCCAAGAACACGATCAAAGGCGATCAGTGTCTCTTGGTAGAATTCGATGCAAGAGACGACCCCAGGGTCGAACATGCAAGACCTACCCCCGACGGAGCCCTAGAGCACGTCATACTTGGTGATGCAGACCAAACCACAACCATTGGGGCGACAATGCATCCCGGTACCAAGGAGGAGCTTGTTAAACTGCTCAAGAGAAACAAAGACTTGTTTGCCTGGAAACCATCAGACATGCCAGGCATAAACCCTGAAGTTTGCTGTCACCGATTGTCCGTGGATCCTAAGGCCAAACCCATCGCCCAAAAGAAGAGGAAGTTCGGCCCTGACCGACAAAAGATCATTGATGAAGAAGTTAAACGACTGCATGACGCCGGTTTTATCCGAGAGATCAAATATACCACTTGGCTGTCCAACCCAGTGTTGGTTAAAAAGCCTAATGGGGCGTGGAGAATGTGTGTCGACTACACTGACCTCAACAAAGTGTGCCCGAAAGACGCATATTCGTTCCCCAGCATCGATCAACTCGTTGATAACGCGTCAGGGTTCAAAATGCTGTCTTTCATGGACGCTTACTCCGGCTACAATCAAATCCCTCTACTGGAAGAAGATCAAGACAAAACGGCGTTCATTACTCAGAACGCCAATTACTGCTATACCATGATGCCCTTTGGCCTGAAGAATGCCGGAGCAACCTACCAGCGCATGATGAACACAGTATTCAAAGACCTGATCGGCGACAGCATCGAAGTGTACATTGATGACATGATCGCCAAATCACGAGATCCAAGGCAGCACTTGAGCGACCTCGAAGGTGTGTTTGAGAGGTTGAGGAAATACAACATGCGCCTCAACCCCAGCAAATGCGCTTTCGGAGTCCCTGCCGGCAAGTTCCTAGGCTTTATGCTCACTGAAAGGGGCATTGAAGTCAATCCAGATAAGTGCAAGGCGGTCATTGAAATGAGAAGCCCACAAACAGTCAAGGAAGTCCAACAGCTAACTGGAAGGCTAGTAGCCCTCACACGGTTTCTGGCAAACTCAGCCCATAAGTCCCTCCCCCTCTTCGGCTTACTCAAGAAGGGAGTCGCCTTTCAATGGTCTGAAGAATGCGAAAAAGCGTTCCAAGAGTTCAAAAAAGCCCTTTCTTGCCCGCCGGTCCTCGCAAAGCCAGACAGCGGAGAGACCCTTTACCTGTACCTTGCCGTCGGCAATGAGGCGGTCAGCGCAGCGCTTATTAAAGATTCTAAACCGGAGGGACAGAAGCCGGTCTATTTCATTAGTAAAGTACTGCAAGGCGCTGAGCTTCGATATCAGCAAGTCGAAAAGGTCGCCTTCACACTCATTTTTGCTGCCAGACGTTTGAGACCGTATTTTCAGTGCCACCCGATCACAGTCAGAACTAACCAACCAATCCGCCAAGTCCTCCACAAGCCCGACCTCGCAGGAAGGATGATGTCATGGGCGGTTGAATTATCTGAATACCAGATCACTTACGAGCCGCGTACCGCCATCAAAGCCCAAGCCCTTGCAGACTTCATCGCAGAAATGACACACGTCAGCCCAACTGGCGACCAGGTAACTGACGCCCCCAGGCCAGCAACATGGAAGCTTTTCGTTGACGGTTCATCCAACGCCAAAGGATCAGGTGCAGGCATGATAATTGAAAATCCAGACGGCGTATCCACGGAACACTCGTTATCATTCGAGTTCAGTACAACCAACAACCAGGCAGAGTACGAAGCAATGATAGCAGGCCTAACTCAGGCAAAGGAGATGGGTGCCCAACATCTCAAGGTATTTAGCGACTCCCAACTGGTAACCTTCCAGATCTCAGGAGAGTACCAGACTAAGGGACCACTGATGTGTAAGTACTTGAAGAAGGTCAAAGAGCTACTCCAATCCTTCGAAAGTGTTGAAGTGAAGCATATCAGGCGAGCAGATAACGCCAGGGCCGATATCCTCGCCAAATTGGCAAGCACTAAGAGCCCAGGTAACAATCGTTCTGTAATTCAGCACAATTTGCCTGACCCATGCATAATCATGAACATTACTGACGCCACCATTGAAGTCGCCGAAGAAAGTTGGATCACGCCCATCATCAACTACCTGACAGTTGGGATCCTGCCTCCAAACCCTAAAGAAGCAAAGAAGGTCGTTCGGAGGAGTGCCTACTTCTGCATCGTCCAGGGGCGATTGTACAAAAGAGGGATCTCTATCCCACTTCTCAAATGCATCGTCCCAAATGATGTACACTATATCCTGGAAGAGATTCATGAAGGGATCAACGGCCACCACATGGGCGGTCACTCCTTAGCAAAAAAAGCCCTAAGAGCGGGATTTTATTGGCCAACGATGGAAAAAGATGCGCGAGAGCACGTGAAGAAATGTGACAAATGCCAGAGGTTCGCAGACATTCACAGAGCTCCGCCAGAAGAGTTAACCTCAATCACGTCGCCATGGCCCTTCTACAAGTGGGGGATCGACATCTTAGGACCTTTCCCCATGGCGGCGGGACGAGTCCAGTGGCTTTTAGTTGCAATAGATTATTTTACTAAGTGGGTGGAGGCTGAACCTTTGGCTACCATCACATCCCAGAAGGCCAGGAAGTTCTTTTGGAGGAGCATAGTTTACCGTTTCGGTATCCCTGGCGAGGTAATCACAGACAACGGCACCCAGTTCACCGATGGCAAGTTCCGGGAGTTAATGAAAAGTTTGCAAATCCGACACCACTTCGCCGCGGTAGAACACCCACAATCCAACGGTTTAGTGGAGTCGGCCAACAAGATGCTGACCAAAGGAATAAAAAAGAAACTCGAAACACACAAAGGAGCGTGGATTGACAATCTCGACAATGTGTTGTGGGGGTATCGTACGACGGCCCAATCTTCCACCCAAGAAACGCCTTTTAGGCTAACTTACGGGTCAGAAGCAATGATCCCTGTGGAAATCGGCGAATCTTCATGGAGGCGTGACCATGTAGCCGCAGTCGCCAACGATCAAAACCTGGCCGAAGCATTGGACTTGCTGGACGAGCTCCGAGAACATGCCGCACAAAATGACAAGCTCACCAAAGATAAGTCAGCCACTTACTACAACAGGAAGGTAGTCCATCGGAGGTTTGAGGTTAAAGACATAGTCCTACGAAGGGCGGACGTTGGAAACAAGAACGCCCGCGAAGGAAAACTCGCCCCAAATTGGGAAGGACCATACAGAATAGCGAACGTACTAGGGAACAGAGCTTATTCCTTAGAAACGTTGGACGGGAAAGCAATCCCGCGAGCATGGAACGCCGACAAACTCCGAAAATATTATAGTTGATCGCCCATGTAATATTCTCTGCACTCTTTTCCTTTCCCAAGTTTTTATCCCAACGGGTTTTACTAGGAAAGGTTTTTAATGAGGCAGAACCTTTAATGAAAAACTTATGACTCAAATTACTATTGTTAGCATGATTTAGTCAAAAAACGGGATGGTTCTCACCCCCGCCGCAGTTGGACTGGGACGGTACTCACCCCCAGCCAACGCCCAAAAACGGGATGGTTCTCACCCCCGCCGCAGTTGGACTGGGACGGTACTCACCCCCAGCCAACGCCCAAAACGGGACGGTTCTCACCCCCGCCGCAGTTGGACTGGGACGGTACTCCCCCCAGCCAACGCCCAATAACGGGACGGTTCTCACCCCCGCCGCAGTTGGAATGGGACGGTACTCACCCCCAGCCAACGCCCAATAACGGGACGGTTCTCACCCCCGCCGCAGTTGGACTGGGACGGTACTCACCCCCAGCCAACGCCCAAAACGGGACGGTTCTCACCCCCGCCGCAGTTGGACTGGGACGGTACTCACCCCCAGCCAACGCCCAAAACGGGACGGTTCTCACCCCCGCCGCAGTTGGCTTGGGACGGTACTCACCCCCAGCCAACGCCCAAATCGAGACGGTACTCACCCCCCAGCCAACACCCAAAAACGGGACGGTTCTCACCCCCGCCGAAGTTGGCTTAGGACGGTACTCACCCCCCAGCCAATGCCCAAAAACGGGACGGTTCTCACCCCCGCCTCAGTTGGCTTGGGACGGTACTCACCCCCAGCCAACGCCCAAATCGAGACGATACTCACAGCCAACGCCCAAAACGGGAACTAGAGCACTAACGACGCTAAATAGAGTTGATCAACATTCATTAAAGGCGTGCGGAAACACAGAAAAAAGATGCATTATCAGCAAAGGAGGAAGCCCGAGGAGAATAAGAACATAGAGAAAGAAAATCTGATTCATTAAGCAAAAGAAGAAGCGTGGGGCTGACATGCCAGCCGCAAGCGCCAAATTAAAGAAAGAAAAAAGATTGATTACAAAATCCTATTTACAAGTTACACAGTCCTTTCTTCCGGACCACTCACCGCCCCAACGTCACCTCCAGGCGCCTGATCAAGAATAACCTCGCTGCCACTACCCGCCACATCCGTAGGCGGACATGCATCAGAGGTCTCACGTCCACCTTCGACCCTTTGGTCACCCTCGCCATCAGAAACGGGGAGCGCCCCGCGTGCCCCTTCATCGTCATCAGTTTCAGGGGCTACCTCAATTACCTTCACAGCGTCGCCATCAAGTCGCTCAATTATTTTACCATCCTCTACGTCATAGGCGGGGTCAAAACCCGTCAAATCAGCACCAGGATAGCGGATAGCCACTTGCTGAAGAGCGCTGTCGAAAGCTTGGGTCATAAGGCTGGCGAGAGCCTCTTCTAGTTTCTCAACTTGACCAAGGGCCTTGTTAAGATCTTCTTCTTTAGCGTGCAGTCGCCCCTCCGCCACAAACAGTTTAGCAGCGAGTTCATCCTTCTCAGTCAGGAGGACGTTCTTCTCTTTCTTGACGCCCTCCAGCGCCTTACTTAAAGCGCCCTTCTCACCCTTGAGACGCTTCACTTCATCGTCAACACTGGTCTGCCGTGCTGTCAATGATTTGATTGAAGCTTCCTTGTCATAAAGCTCTTTGCCTAAACGCCCGACATCAGCAGTAAGGGCGGTCACTTGTTGGCCAAGATCTTCAAGGCGATCTGCCTGCGCGGAGCACTTTTCATCAACCGCCAGGGCAATTTCCTGCATCGCAAAAATGCGACCAACGACCACCTGAGTACAATCCAGCAATTGTTGACGGTCAAGGCGCGAGGGGGCAAGCAAGGTAGGACGCCCTATGTTGGGGTATCCTCGTGAAAGATCCCTTTCTGATAAAGAAAGGGCGCTTGAAATTGAAACCTGCGCTGCGGCGATTGAAGGACTCGGGGGTGGAGTCGAAGCCTGATCACCCTCAGTTGAAGGGCGATCGATTACCCGATCAGAACCAAGGGAAAGGTCGTCCTCCTCAACATGACCATGGCGCGAAGATTTGCACGGTCGAGTCGGCAAAGAGCTTGTAGACGCGCCACGTTTCAAACCGGATCCTCCCAGTGAAGGCGATCCGCTACCCAACGTAGACTCGCTGGTTGAAGAATTGAGAACTGCCCCAGTCGCCTCTCTAATTATTGGACGGTTGGCCCGTTTCCTCAATTCCTCTGCAGGAATGTCCGCGGCAGAACGAGGCTTCCCCTTCTTCTTCGGAGCCACCGCCTTACCCTTGCCCGTATCCTTCGGCGCAAGGGCGGGTTGAGTCGAAGCAACCTCGCCTTGTCGCGCCCGCAGTTTCGCAGCCGCCTCGCGAGCAAGCCTTAGAGATTCAGCTGCCATGCTCCCAACTGTAAGTCAAAATAGAGACAGAGAAGAGTGAGAAGCTACAAGGAAAAATGAAGATAAAGAAGGCGTTAGAAGCTACAACATGATAAAAAGAGATAAATTAAACACTCAGAACGCCATCACACCTCCGTGGCACAACACTCGCTTCGTCGGCCACACGGGCAAAAATCCCTTAACGTCCACAAACCAGTCAACCACCAAACGCTCCTCAGGCGTTAAGCTACCAAAGGAGTAAGAGTAACGACCGGCGGTCACCTCATAGTGGGCTTTGGTCCAATATAAAGGAAATCGACATTGCCTAGTCGCTGGATCAACAAAAAATGGAAGCTCCCCATCCCCCAGCGTCGGCTCAATCCAGAAGAAGGTGTGCTTCCAATTCTTATATGAATTAGCATATTGAGCAAATATCGCTCCCAACGAAGTCCCCGCCTTCAGAGAAACCCACCCAAGCTTTTTCTTCGGCGATACTTGGAACAGGTAGAAGAATAACCTAACAGAGAAGTCCCATTTAAAATATCGGCATATACTCTCGAATACCCTAACGAACGCCCAGGCGTTCGGATGTAATTGAGAGGGCGCGACTTGTAAATGAGATAACACTCCCATTTCGAAATCCGTGAGAGGAAACCTCACTTTTTGATCCGTAAAGTGGGTCTTATAAACCATGAAGCGCCAAACAGACTTTTTGGCATCACTAGGCGCGTCGCAAACCCGCCGGTCACTTGTCACAGCAATCGGCTGCCATTTGGCTTCATTCGCGCCATCCTCGGTAATCATAAACGCAGGCTCAGTTTGGTAGTGAAGACGAAGAATGTCCTTATCGGCGTAACTCGAGGATGACGCAACAATATCCGGGCCTACCCATTCCCGCGCCTCGAGGCGAGTATCCGACTGGACAATCTCCATCAGTCAGAAAGAATTCTACCTGGAGTAACAAACGGGTTGTCAACTGGACCTCCAAATCAAGACGACGATTAAAAGGGAAAACAAGAATGGACACCTCGCCCTATACCCCATCTCCACAAACGCCAACTCCCACACCAATCGCCAAAAAAAAAGGGGGGGTGCAGAAGACAGAAAGGGGATCTACTTACCATCAGAATCAGAAGTTTCTGAAGAACTCGAAGCATAAAAATCAGAATAGCTTAATGAAGAAGGCCACCAAACAGGTGGTATCTTATAAAGCTCCAGATCTTCATATATGGCGTCCCACACACCATACCTAACGAGACGTCCATCTTCTGGATGTAACCTACCCAGTCGGTTATCCGTAGATTCGTCATACTTACGGCGATGGAAAGACGCAGAAATTGGTGGTATGTACCCCTTGGAAGTACTTAGAGCAACTGAAGAATTGGCATGCGGGTTTGAAGGTTTATAGTAAGTTTCAAGTGGGCGATGCTGGGGAAGCTGATTGATGGAAGACAAAGGGCGAATAAGTCGCCCTGTGCCAAAGGCAGAACGCCTTGAAGCGCGACGGCGGAACCCACTACCTCGCCTAACGGAAGAAGAGGGTGGACACGAACCACGACGACGAGAAGGCCGAGACTTAACCTTCTCGTGGGAACTCCCAGACTGTCGCCGCCTAGATTTACTAGGGCGACGTCTACCAGAACCGGACGCCTCACCAAGGTAAGGAACTACAGGCCCTAAAGCTCGCTCTGGTAAGAGATTTTGGATCTCTTCTTCAGAAAACCCCAACAATTCTGGGATTTTGCCGTGAGGCAACGACTCTACCCCAGGAACCAAAGAATGAGAAGATGAGAAGAAACCACTAACTCCCACCGGACAGCCTTCGACTGATTCGAAGGCTTCGTCAAACTCCTCCTTAATTTCAACCTCTGGCAAAACCAACCCAGGGATACTCATAACCTTACGGTACCCAGAACAAACAAGAAAAAGAAGGAAAGATATACAAGAAATTAAAAAGGAAGGGTAAGATACTATACCTGAAGATTATGCACAAATCTCAGAAAATCGCAGAAAGGTTGATCGGAAGACCCAATGACGAAAGTTCAAAATGGTTTCAAAGAGGGAAATGTTCGCCAAAACATATGGCCCCCTTTTTAAAGAAGATGGGTTACAACTTGTCACTCACTGACGTTTGGTATCCGACCGTTGGATGATGGAGCCAAGAATGATCGGCGGTCGTGATAAGCTGCTCTATCTCAAACCGTCAGATGTAAGTAACATATCTAGATGAACGGATGCGATGAAGGACCAGATGGTAATTTCAGGTCAGATATCAATCACATCACTTCAATGCGCCGTATCTACGCAAGTAGCCTGTAATGATTACAGAGGCGTCATAATTACTTTCACGAGAATCGAAGAGGCATGACAGAAGGGCAAAACCTAAAATACCCCTGGAGAAGGAAAGCAAAAACGGTTGGTATAACGCCCAAAAACGGTTGGTATAACGCCCAAATTCTAGCTCGGCAGTTTCTAGCATTAAAACACACTCGTACTATACAGAACACGCCTCACTACGACTTCGGCGAGATCTGATCAGCAAACGCCCTACACCGTCTACACAGCGCCTCAAATAGGCCAACCGCCCCAAGCGGCCCAGGTCCTCCGACCCAACCCTTTAGGACGGTCGCCCTAAAAGGTAACGCCCAATTGACTCTAACTTGGCACCATCCTACGCATGCTACCAAGCTGGGGGGCTCCTGTTCTGGATGGCCCAACCGCCACAGCAGGGCCCAATCGCCACAGCAGGGCCCAAACGCCACAGCAAGACCCAATAGCCACAGCAGGCCTTAAACGCCCTAACAGGCCAGCCATCTAGCGGCCCAACTTCGCAGGCCCAAATCCCCTTTAAGCTCCACGTTAGCCCTAAGGGCTGACGTGGACCTACACATCCACCAAGGGTGCAGCACACCCAAGAGATACACCAAAATGTCTTACCTTGGGACATTAACCACCAAAGGCAATCGCCACAGGTATCACAAAGGGAAACTCTCCCTTTGCCCAACGCTGGCATCGCCAGTAGCAGGGGGCGCAGCGCTGCCACAACGTCAGCGCCTAAACCGCCCAACACTGCTATCATAGGAGTATATCCCAAGGAGAGTTGACCTTCCCCCTGATCTAACCACACCATGATCAATATAAATAGCCCCCAGAGGGCACAACAGAGAGCATGTTATGTATCGTTATTAGCCTATTACTTGAATTCTCTTATAGCTTATACTTGTACTGATTATCTGCTTATACTTGGGATAATATCACGTGGCCTGGTCTTTACCAAAGCCATAGGAATATATCAAAAATGAAATTAAAAAAATCCTACCATCTAAAAAAGTGGCCCCAATATAATGTCTTCCACTATTCTATGTATCGTCCTACTAGATGGACCCTAAATTGAAACATGGACCATATTATCCATGTAACATGGACCAAAAAAACACACATTACACAATAAATACAAGGGACCACAGACAACAAATGCGCACCGGAAAAAAGCTCTACAAAAGTCATAACACTTATCTTAAACCAAACAAAAAGCCTCATACTACACCCAAGCGCACAAAACTCAAGTACCTCTACAAAAGTCATAACATTTACCTTAAACCAAACAAAGAGCCTCGTACTACACCCAAACGCACAAAGCTCAAGTCCTTGCGAGTGTAGAAGCGCTATAGAAGCAAAACGAAAAATGGGTAAAGTGTAAAAGCCAAAAAGTGATTCAGAATTCCTCTTAACAATGGATGTCGAACTTCCAAGCCACTGGAATGGCAAAGTGAACAACAGTTAGGTGAAGGGTAAATTTGGGGTTTTAGTTCTTTCTGCAACAACGTGGACCTTGTTTTCTATACGACGACGTTTTTAGTCCAACATTGAAAGTGAGTTGCCTTACTAACGTGACACATCAACTCTGTTAGTAACGCTGAGGATTGTGAGTAATGAAAGGACTAACGTGTGTCCATTTTGTCTTTGTTGCGAACCTCGAGACTTTTTTTTGCGAGGAACCAATATGGGGACCATGTTTTTCGCTAGGGACCCAAATGGGTCTTTACTCTTTTTAAAGTATTTTTTTCTTCTAAATTTCTTTATCCTTAATCTATTTTCTTCTTTTTGATTTTGTAACGCCCCGTGTATACCCGTTTTGTTATCATATTATAGTATTAAGCGTAGCTAAATAAATGCGGAAGCTAACTTTTTCATTTCAATTATGACGTCATTATTATTAACCAAGTTGATTATTAAATCCTTTTTCAAAACATTGTCTATATATAAATTGCAATAAAAGCTAATTACACTGAACAGCCTCATAAATATAGATGTGTATCTAGTCACAGAACTACCACACGTAGACCGGACAGTATCCTAATACAATTATACAACTCAAATCTAAATAAACATAGTCAAGTCAATGCGGCATGGACAACCCCCATGCTCACCAAATAACAGCATACTCATCGGGTCTCAATACAATAGTCATAGCAGAAGAATTAGACATAATCAGATAAGGTAACTAAATCATCAAGCATGTACTAATCAGCTCAGCTCCGGACTCCTGCCGCCCGAGGTATCAACCCCCGAGGTACCTGAACCTAAAAATGTGCCCCAAACGTGGGGTGAGATCTCTAAAAAGAAATCTAAGTAAGACAATAAGTCCTCAAGGATCTCTCCACCCCAAGCTCACTTACATGTGCAATATAAGTTCAAAAGTAGTATAATAATATAAGTTCCAAAATCTGTGCAATGCAGCATATAATCATGTCATGTGTGTCAGAATCCTACTGGCCAGAGAACGTGTAGGAATTACATACGTCTACAACCTATAGTAGTGCAAGACGCTACTTGCACCCACCCACATAATCACCATCTTGTATGACGCTACATACTCAGGCTTACCGTGTTGGTGGAACAACACATACATATCATAAGGCATTTACACATAACCGCTCAATAGCATTTCAATAAATCAACAATTCATAAAACACAACATGCATATAAACCATCTCTCCATGAGATATGGTGGAACCAACAATGGGCAAAACCGAGGCAGGAAAGCATACCTCGCAAGCTAACAATCCCACTTAAGAGTCTACACCAGTCCAAGGTCTACAAATAGCACCCCCAAGGTCTTTTTGTACCAGAAACAATCATTAATATAAATATCCCAAGGTTCCATTAAGTGTTTAAGACTCTCCAACTTGTTTTAAGTGATTTTAGCCTAATTCTGCAGGAGGTATTCGATACTCCTTGATGAGTATCCGAATACTCCATGTCTCCAGAAAGTATCTGAATACTTTCACTTAAGTATTCCGAATACCACAACGTATCCGAATACTTTTCCCCCAGTATCCGAATACATTTCCTACAGTATCCGAATACTACCACTATCTAAATACTTCTTCTAAGGTATTCGAATACTTTTCTGCCCAGAAGTATCTCAATACTCCTTGGAAGAGTATTTGATTACCTGCTGATGAGTATTTGAATACTCCACGAAAATTATTCGAATACTTATCAGACAGAATGCAGAAACTCAAGCAATTCATTGCATAATTCCTTTTTTAATGGCCCTTTCACGGATTGGAGTCCAATGACTCCCTAAACAGATACTCATTTGCACATTTTAGGCATAGTTTGTCAACTTTTAACTTGAATAATCAAAGTTTAACTCTTTAATGGCTCAAACAATTATGCAAAAGAGGTGATCATGGTTTACCTCTGTAACGCCCCGTTTGCAGCCGGTTAATTAACATTCATATGATAGTAAGCGCAGCATGCTGAACTTAATTAATGCAGAAGCTAGCTAAATAAATTTTATCTTTTTCCTTATGTATTGCAAACCTTTTAACTTCTGTGGCCAAAATAAAACGGACAACATTTCCTCTGTATTTTGGACCACTGGGAATAATTCCCACTATGATAATTTCAACCTGATTGATAATTTAATATAATCCAAACATAAACCATATTACCCAGCCATCCATGACTTAGGCTATCTCATAATCATACTGTCTCAAAATAATGTCCATTATGTTACTACCTCCAAGGCTCAAAACCCGGAAAATCAAAGTGATATGGAGCATCTATACAGTACTATGGTTCAGCCACTCCAAAGTTACGAAAATGCACTTCAAGCTTGACCTTTTATCACTAAAAATAGCTTCTTGAAGCCTTAAATGCATTTTTCTGGGTTTTTCTCATATTTTTATTTTATTTTTCGCACCACTTTGCCGGTACGCGCTTTTACGTAGCCGGTATCAGTCCTTACACCAGTTCTCATTATTGAGACTCGAAACTTGACGTACTAGTCCTAAATACTCTTATAGGAATATTCAGTACACTTATTATAATTTTTCGGGATCCTTGAGCTGATACCGCGCTTATACCATGAAGCAGAATTAGTACTCTGCATCTTTCGTCAGAAAAATGACTTTTAACATTATCAGACCCTTATTACATTTCTCAAGTCTCCCATAATTATTCTACGTCAATTATGGATTTATTTCATAAACTCATAATTAATTAATTAAATTCCTAAATTAACGGTGTGAGTTCTTAAAGATTTGATCATATTTGATTTTTTTTTTGTTGTTGTATGATTTCTAAGTGTTATAAGTTTCAACCATATTTGGTTTCTTTCTTTTTTGTCATTACTATATTTTTTTATTTTAAAAAAGGTAAAATACGTAAAATAATTAAATTTTTAAATGTGATGGGAAAAAATCATATTAAGTGATTATATAAAAAAAAGAAACAATTAAGGATGTAAGTGATTCGAAGCAAAATCATAAGAAGGTTTTTAAACTTTTTCATTTAATATATGATCCAAGGACAAAGGGATATATGTAATTCTCTCAATAAATAACAATAAACATATTATAATATGTAAATATTTAATCGTTACGTAACATCAATTAAAATTTAATAATTGATCTAGGTTAAATATAACATTTATTTACTTTAAAAATTCCAATCAGTTAGCTTTATACAACATAGATTATTAATTATATTAAGGGAAAAATGTTTAAGACTTTTAAATGACATAACTTAGTTTATCAAAAAAAAAATGACATAACTTATATCCTTTCACTCTTATAATGAGTTGGGACCCACACCTTTATTTTTATTTTTTTTATCAACTCTCATTTTTTATCTCTGTTTATCTATTTCTTTAAAATGACATAACTTTACATTCTTGACACTTTTTCCGTTACATTAATGTAATGTAATTAAGAATATTGACCAACAAAAAAGAGTGACATAATGGCTGTGAATGGTGACTAGAACTAACTCAGC
>JAVKPL010011070.1:0-11693 GCA_032173675.1 Gastrolobium villosum | reverse complement strand
ATGTACGGGTATAAACAATGTCAAAAACTTTTTAAAAGTTTAAGGAAAAAAGAAAACAAAGGATATAACATAACATGCTCACAAGGGCATAAAAAATAACGAATACTCTCCACTAGTGGCAATGTATGGGGGTCAAGCATTGAAGGGTAGTTTGTATGTAGCCCCTCGATTACATAGGATACTATTAAATTATTCGATCTGTGTAAGTGGAAAATATGAATATCCTAAATATATAGTTTGAGCATAATTAATTTGGTTCCGTCAAGGGAAAAATATGCTGAAAATTTTAATAACAAGTTAATTTTTTTTAGAATTTAAATAGGTGTCCAATTGATACGGTAAAAAATTAACCTGTAATAATATTGTACATATGAAAAATAATAAAATCAGTAATAAAAAATAGTATAAAAATCTCATGAGGCTTGCGTGAGAAATATTTTATTATTTTCCTATTCTCATCAGGCTTGCATGAAAATATATTTTATTTCAAATAATAAACAAATCAGAGCGTGTGATGAAATTAGTTAATATTATAAAATTTATAATATAATAAAAAAAATTAGTTTTTTAAAATTTATTATTATTTAAGTAGGTTGTTCTGTTATTATAAAAATAGTGTCCAATTGATACGGTAAAAAATTAACCTGTAATAATATTGTACATATGAAAAATAATAAAATCAGTAATAAAAAATAGTATAAAAATCTCATGAGGCTTGCGTGAGAAATATTTTATTATTTTCCTATTCTCATCAGGCTTGTATGAAAATATATTTTATTTCAAATAATAAACAAATCAGAGCGTGTGATGAAATTAGTTAATATTATAAAGTTTATAATATAATAAAAAAATTAGTTTTTTAAAATTTATTATTATTTAAGTAGGTTATTCTGTCATAAAAGAAAGGATTTATCAAATATGATGTTGTATAACCACAAATCAAATTCCTACTAATCCATCGATTTACGTGTAGCTATTTTTTTTTCTTTCTAAAACACGTGGACCCACATCTTAGTTTGTGTCTATGGCATTACTTAATGAGTTTCTATAACATAATATTTGTATTTCCCTATTTTTATATTCGGACATGGAGCGAAGAGTAGATGTTCTCTTAGACATGAATATTGTTTAATAAAACCGAGACCCACAACTTTATTTTTTTTTATCAATTCTTTTTTCTCTTTTATCTATCTCTTTCTCTCTTAAAATGACACAAACTTACATCATTTAAAATGATACAAATTTTTCCCAATATTTTATGCGAATCTTTTTTACCAAATCATAAATAAGGAAGACTAATGCAAGAGCATTTCAAGATTACAGAAAATAATTTATATACCAAAATTACCCTTGCCCGTGATGTCAATTCATAAGAATGGAAGAGGAGTGTGAGGGTGTGGGCATCGAGCTATTCTTTTGTTTATCCGAAACTAGAGATGAAGGAATAATTAAGTGTCCAACGAGGTCCTGTCACAATCTTGAATAAGATGGAACATGTTCTAATAGAGCCAAACTATAAATAATTTCACTGAAGAAGATGATGGTGCTAAGTATCTAGGCATTCTTTAAAAAAGTAAAAATAAAAAAAAAAATTGGAACATTTCTCTCTATATTCTGCTCATGAGGTGTGCTTGAAACTTGTATTTGGCATTTTTTTTTCGTTTATAAATTTTTTTATAAATTATATTATGTAGTCCGGAAGTATATAATATACTTGCGGAGGACATAGTGTAATTTATAAGAGTTTATAAATAAATTTTTTATAAATATGAATCTTCCCTTTTTTTTCCTTTTATATGGTGAATTAAATCTTTTATAAATATCTAATTTTATTTAACTAATAATTTAATCATGTAATGTTCTTAATTTATTATAATGACATTGCAGTCAGAATATAAAATAAATTAAAATTTTACATTGTTTATTTATATTTTATTTTAAAAAAAAATGTACAATGAAATATTAAGTAATTTTAAAAGGGATAGGATATTGTGACAACCAAGTCATGTTACAACCATGTGACAACCAGTCAATCTCACCGTTAAATTAGGTTTTTGATCCAACGATCCTGATTTAATCCTTATATACACCCTCACTTCCCCTACTCTCTCCCCTTTCTCTCTCATCACACTCTCTCTCTTACCAGTCAAGCTCATAGCCCCCGTCGCGCGGCCGCCTACTCCACCTCCGTCGTCGCGCCGCACCACTCCACCGCATCGCACCGCGCCGCCCACTCCACCGCCTTGTCGCTGCCGTTTTCATCGCGTTTCGTTGGATGAGATTCATTTTTTTTTAAATTTTGTTGGATGAGATCAATAATTTCGAGTCACTTGTTTCGTTGGATAGTAGGTTTGTAAGAATTAAAGGAACTGTAACTGTATTCACAAAACTCAGATACAAACTGCAAAACTCTGGAAAAATCCTACAGCTGCTAGTACATAATTCCACTTTCCCCAATCTCACAATGTTACAGCATTTTACAATAATGTAAAATCTAAGGTTGTGTTCGCATTTAGAAGAGCAGAACGAAAGGCTGACAAAACAGAGCGTAATGATTCTATACCTTATTTTAACGGCGGCGGCGGTGAATTAGAGGGGGAGGCGCGACGGCGGCGGTGGAGTGCGCGGCGGCGATAGATAGTATGATGAGAGAGGAGGGAAGAGAGAGAGTGATGAGATAGAAAGGGGAAGTAAGGGTGTATATAATGATTAAATCAGGATTGTTGGATCAAAAACCTAATTTAATGGTGAGATTGACTGGTTGTCACATGATTGTAACATGACTTGGTTGTCACAATATCCTATCTCTTTTTAAAATTTATTACTTTTTTTTGGAAATTCTTTACCCACGTATGTTAGTAAAGGAAAAAAAGGGGCCTATTTAAATTCTGTTCTTAAAAATGGTTTGTTGATTTTCCAAATAAAAAAATAAAAAAACTTCTTTGATAGTGTCTATTTTATAAAAATAGTTAAAAATTATAACTATTATTTATTTTTTAAAATCAAATTTAGAGAACACATTTGAATTTATTTTTATCTTGTGTTTTGACTTTTAACTTTAAAAAAAAATACACAGATTTCATTAACTATTCTGTAATACAATTTTAAGAACAAAAAAATCAAAATGCAATCAAACATACCAATCTCTACTTTTAGAATAACATATTTTAATTACATTAGAAGTTAAAGAATATAATTAAGGGAGAAAAAAGAGTTAATATTGGAAGATTAAAAATATCAATGATCAACGTCACACTTATGAGTTCAGTCAAATTCAATGGTTAACATCAGTCTCTCTTTAAAGTTAATTAGATGTTGTTTAAAGTATGTATACATGTCTCTTTCTGTCCTAAATCATTCGTATTATTGTTATACCAAATATTCAGTGCATCTTATTAATAAAAATATTACATGTCAGTTAAAATTATTTTTTTCTGTCAAATTTTTCTCTTTCTTCAGATATGTAATATTTTTATTGATGAGATGCACTGAATTTAGGTACAACAATAACACCAAAAATTTATTCATCTTTGTAAGTCATGTAAAAAAAAAAAAAAAGTAGCAAACATAAAAAGTGATTAGATGGGAAAGTAACGAAATCACGTGCATAGTGTTTGTTAGAGCTACCGCACTAACAAACAGTCAAACAATAACAGAATGTATTACACTACCTGACAGCAGCATACTATACACGACTTGACTATACTAATTTGAATCTTCTCTGGTCGGACTCGTTTTCGGTGCATCAGTAATAAATATATTTTTGCCAAAAAATAAAATAAAATAAAGAATATATGAAAAAATAACTATAAAAGCGAAAGTAGGATAAAAGTATTATTTTTTGTTTCATATTTAATAAATGACACATCGAGTGCTCGATAGGACGAGAGTATCGAAAATCAATCTTTTTCTTCTACATTTCTACACTTATTTTTATTGTTATATATATATATATATATATATATATAGGAAAAAACATTTCTACAGCCACTTTGGATAAGTATATCTACAGCTAGTCCCAAAATTACGTCGTTTTGATTAATGAATGATGTTTATGTAATTTTAGGTAAATTAATGAAGGGTGTTATTGTAATTTTATTTATTTTCCTATCATATACATTTTACTAAAACACCATTTATTAATTAAAACGACGTAGTTTTGGGGCTAACTGTAGATAAGCTTATCTAAAGTGACGGTAGAAATGTTTATCCCATATATATATATATATATATATATATATATATATATATATATATATATATATATAGTGGCGGATCCAGAAAATATTATTTATATCCCTATATTTAATGATGGTGGTTAGGGGCAACGCCCTCGTAATTATTTTTTAAAGAAAATTTTAAATATATTAAAAAAAATAAATAAATAAGAAAAGAAAAAACTTAAACTTAACATAAAAAAATTATTCCGAACACTTTTTTTTTTAATCAAGCTGATTTGTTATATGACATCATAAAATATCCAATAAAATATATGACATCTCATTCGATTTTATCGTATTCCATTCATTTCCATTTCATCCCTCATTATATATCCAAACAAAACCTAATCTAACCAAATCATGCTTTACTACTATGTTTATAAAAAAAAATCGAGGGATTCATGTCCGAACATGTGGACATGGGCGACCAAACATGTACGCCACTATATATATTTATTTCACTTAATTATTGTTCTTACATAAAAGTTAATTTTAACTAATTCAATAATAATTATCAAAGTAATTAAGTTTATTTAATTTATATTGTTTAAAATTATTTAATACTTAATTAAAAATTTTAGGTGGACATATAATATATTTTTGAAATATAAATAAATATTAACTATAAAAGTCAAAAATCTCAATTTATTTTAAATTTAATATGCATATTATTAAGATAATATCACATAATTTGATAATTATGCTTGTTATATTTAAATTATATGAAAAGTTATTAAATGAATTAATTATTTATGACTAACTCATTAAGTAAGTAAATCAACTGTATGTATGTATATTTATTGAGGTATATTGAATTTATAATTATATTTAGAATATTTATAAGCTAAATTATATATTTTAATACTCTTAATCCTAGTTTCTCTTTTTCACTAAAGCATATAACTTTAATAATAATAATTACATCTAGAAACTATCAATATACCTACATAAAATAACTATGTTATATGTTGAAAATAAAAATATAATTGAAAAGGTTTGCATTTCAAACAATGTTTACTATAGTCTATATATATACTTCTGACTGCAATAAATTCCTTAAAATTATTTAAATTCTATTTGAGCCCATTAGCATGGTAACCAGAAAAAAGGAAAAATGTTTGATGAGTTAGTAAATTAAATAATCTATAAAATACATAGGAGCTAGTTATAAATTAGTCCAAGAATGTATTACATGCAATTAGTAAGAAATTAAAATGGGTATCTTCCTCGACCCTCTAAATCTGTTGTCAACCAGTGGCGCAGCCAAGCCAGCAGGTGCTTTGGCACCTGCTTATTTTTTTTTATACTTATTATATATATATATATATATATATATATATATATATATATATATATATATATATATATATATATATTATATAATTAATTATGATTAATTAAGGTAAAAAATATAATTTGGCATCACCTAAATAAAAAATCAAATACTCAATACAAAATAATAATAAATCATCTAAATGCAAACAAATAATAAGGAACATGTATAGTATGGTTATTTTTGTATTTTACCTTTTTTATTTTTTATCCTGTATATTTATTTATTTTTTCTGCTTTATTCTAATCAGTTATGTTATTTATTCTTACTCCTATTATTTTTAAAAAAGAAAGACTTCTAAATTTAATCACAAAAATCATTAGTTGACCTACTTAAGCTGACGTAGAGAGAAAAAAATGATGTTTCATGTTATAACTATGTCTTACCGGTAAGATATAGTGTCAAAAACTAAAATGACACAATTTGTGTCCTTTAAAAGGACAAGTACTTACCCTTGAAAGTAACAATCATGAAACCAAATGAATAACCGAACTATGATTATGGATTATGAAGATCTATTGAACTATTGTGTTTTGGGTTATTGCACACACAAAGAATAGTCAAAAACTTATTTCCCAAATGTGAGAACTTTCCATCGTGCTTATGACTGTTGCAAACAAGGGCGATGTTCTCTAACGTGAGATATTGAATATTTAAGGAGTAGAGATAATGAAACAGAAGACTAAGGATAATGTTTATTATACATATAATTATTATATTTGTGTGTTTTTATATCCTTAGGATAATGTTTGATTCATTAAATATTATGTTATGGGAGGAAAGTGAAATTCTTATTTTTGAAATGTTTACCGAAAAGGTTAATGCAATTTTATATGTTTGTTTTGATATATAATCAATAACAATTGTTCATTTGAATTTTCAATATTATGTGACATTATTTAGTACATAATTTAGATAACTATGTTAGGATTCATAGTAAAATTTTTTTCTGATAAATTCTTCTAATTACGATAAATATTTTGATAATTTGGTGTGTCAAATTTTTTGGCATTACCTAAAATTTTGGGTCAGCTGTGCGTTGTCAACCATCTTAAATTTCATAAGCCATCGTATATATTAATTATTTCTTTTCACGATTTGTTAGTAGTATTTTTATTTTGAGTGTTAGAGCTTATTGTGTGGAATATAGCTAGTATTCTTTTTATTTGTTCATAATTAAATCAGTTTAATTCGATTCTAACAACGGATTCATATTAGGGCAACTCTTCCAACTTCATTTTCTTCATTATTAATATTTAAAATTGAGATCTCTAGTTAAGAGAAAGGAGTATAATATTCTTAGTTTAGTGAAAGAATACCATGACATTGAGTATTTTGATTTTTTGGGGAGTAATTTTAAAATGTTGATTAACTGAAATATTTAAAAAGGTGATGACGAGTTTTTCTTTTGAAAGTTTGTGCTTTAGATGATTCATGCTGTGACTTTAGAAATATTGGTGATTATGATTTTAAATTTGATTTTTCTATATGTATAAATTATAAATATGTATAAGCGTGAATGAGTCATGGTAAGTTAGTATCACATTTCTTTGTATTCCAAAAATAAAATAAAAATATAACAAATTGCCAAATGATTGCACGCAATCAAGCATGCGTATAGGTATATAGTTTTCCGATCATAAAGTATGATATTATTAGAGCGAGAAAATTTTGTGAGAGAAAAAAAAAACAAAATTTATATTAATTTAGAAGCGTAATATGATATGGTGGGTGGATGCATATTGCCAGATTAGAAGAATTCTTTAATTTTTTATTTTTATTTTTTTTTTTTACAGGAGGAATAATAAAAGTGAGGGATGACAAACTTATACTATATTATTATTCTTTAAATATGAATATAGTTTAAAATAAATATTTATATGAACATGAACGAATGTTAGAATCATATATAACAGGATATTGTAGAATATTGTTGTTATGGAATATTTCCATATCTTACCCACCTATCCAAGAATCCCTTAAAAGATAATTACTTAATTATCCTAACAATATAAAACAGTAAGGCTGCTAAGGATAGAGTCTCTATCTCAACAGAAAGGAAGTTGAATCCTACTACAACTGGGAGATCTACACAAACCCATGAGGTAACCCTTGTAAATAAGAGGCTAAAGACCCAGGTAGACAACTCAAAAAAATCCCTCCCTTAGCTTGTCACTGTGCACACACCCCACGCCTTGACTATGTTATTATATTATAGTGCACAGTGATCCACTTATCTTTAGGGTACATCTCCTATAGATACCTGAGAGAGGACAAATAGATCCTAAATTAATATACCAGTCTACGATTTGACATATTGATCTATGATATCGTAACAATTGTACTAACGATTAAATAAGAATTCGGGGAAGTTTATCCAAAAAACAAAAAAAAAAGAATTCGGGGAAGACTTCACTAGGTAAAAGCGACACGGTGGAAAACGTTAAAGCAGTCTTTGATGTGAGTTTCTAACCAAATTCTTATTAATCATCATAGTACTAACGATTTATGTACCGAAGAGGCCATGAATTTTCCACAAGTTAGCTCCAAATCAATTCACACCCTTTTTTTTTTTTTTTTTGTTGATGTGTGTTTCTCCTTTAATGTATAGTGGTTGAGCATGCATAATATTTACTGGTATACGATTCAATGTCTGAACTATCACCTCAATAAATGTCATTCTACCTAATCATTCGAGGAGATTCTAGAAAAAAGGTTAAGGGTTTTACCTTAGGGTTTTTTTTTGCATGTTGCATGAGAAAACAAACTCTTCCTACACTTACCATAAAAAGGTGTGCCACTCATTTTTTATTTTTTATTTTTTTAAATAAATAGGTCACACACTTCAAGTATCTATGATATGAGATTGGAATTCTTCTACGACATAAGATTTTTTTTTTCCCTTTACCTTATATCAAGAGAAGAAAACCCCCTTTACCTTATATAAAGAGAAGAAAACCCCTCTAAAAGGGGTATCCTAGCTTTGTATGCGAATATCGAAATTTAAGTGTGAGACCTTTCAAAAAAGAACTTGTAACAATCATTATTGGTGAAGCTTAGTGCCTGTTTGGATTATCTTTTTTTAAGCTAGAAGCTACTTATAAGTATAAATTATGTCAATCAGGTTTTGAGAAAAGCTCTTATAATGAAAAACTCTTTTTTTATAAAGAAGAAAAAAGCTGAAAACTAAAAACTCCTATGAGGAGCTTTTTTTTTTTTAAACTCTTATCTACTTTTCTTGAGTCGTGTGTTTTTTTTTAAATGAAAAGTTATAAAGATAGAGAGAGAAATAATTTTATTGAAATATGTGCTTTTAAATAACTTTTAAGCTAAAAATTTTATGTGATTACCAAACAGCTTTTAGCTTCTTTTTTAAGCTCTTTTTTCTAACTTTAGCTTATAAGTAGCTTTTAGCTTAAAAAAGAGAGGATCCAAACAGGTTCTTAATTGAAAACCTCTAATGTGACCGGGGAAACTTGACTCTTTGTAATCCTAATATCTCATAATAAAAGATTTTTTGGTACTATGTCCAATGTTTTTACTCCTTTGTCTTAGAGAGGAGTTTTTTCACATTAAAATCTGCTACGTTTTTTTTTTTTTTCATCATTTTAATTTTGCACTTTTCTAATTTCTATGATTAGGCCGACCTGATAACTTCAGATGGACCTCCAAATCCCGAGCTATGAGCTCGACTTAGATTTTTTTGGACCGCTTCCCTTTGATTGAGGGATCCCAACATTAGAGTGGGAAATTTTATTTTTAGTTTCTTTTCTAAGTTATAAGCATAAATATAGTCACATAAATTTTTACAAAAACTCTTATTATAAGAACAACTTTTTATTATAATTGTTCTGCCTGTTGGCAGATGTGTCCAACGTAGGTTGGATGATTGATCTTGGATACGAGTGTTTCTCTCTAGATGCCTATAGATTAGGTATCTGGGAGGAACGTGGATCACTGACACTGACCTAGGCGTATGCCTTCAAGGTGTGTGTGTGATCTATAGTGTTTAGGATTAGAAAATGTGTCCCTTACTGCTCTGCTTTACCTGCCTTATATAGCCCGGCTCTAGGGTTTGGTGGCTGGCCGAGGTGCAATGTGGGCTTCGGGCCGAGGTACATAGTGGGCCTAGGTCTAGCCCATAACAGTTGCCCCCCAGCTTGGTAGGCTGAGTTATCTGGCTGCCGAGTTGCGTTAATTATCTGACCTGAGACATCTCGGCTGTATAGCCGATGTGAATTCACATGCCAGTCTTTCATCTTGCGGTTATCCTCCACGTGTTTCAAGTCATCATGATGCGTATCGTTTGATTATCTGCGCGCCGTCTTGACATTTAATGCGACTGCGACTGTACAGATATTAATCGTTTTGTCTTGTCAGGTGCTTTTTGCTTTTGCATTTACGCTTTTACCCCTGCCTTTTCGTTTTTGCGGGTCATATCTCTTGAACTTCTCCCATCTTCCTATTTTACTGACATTTCCCCCCTTTCTTCATCTTCTGCTTCTTTCGTTATTTCACCTGCGATTTGTGACATTTGTGCTTCGAGGTTTTCTGGAAACATCAATCTTCTCCGTTCGGTACTTTAGCGTCACTTGCTCTGTAAGTATAGGTTTTCTGACCTCTTTTATCTCCTTGCCTTCCATTATTGCTCGTTGCTTGCATTTCTGTGGTTATTGCTTTCATTACCGCATTTAGTCTGCCTTTGCATTCGTCCTCTGCATTCGTCCTCTTTACATTCAGTTTTTCTTACTATCGCTGGTTGTCGTTTGTTGCTCTTGTCTGGAAAAGTTTCCAACATGGATAAGAGAATTCCTTATGAGTATAGGAGGGCCACTTGTCCTCGCGTTTTCGGCCGGAGTGACGAAATCTTGGCAGAGGAGGAAGCTAGAGCTACTGAGGAGGAGGTGATTCGAGGCCAAGGTGCCTCTTCTAGCCGTGGACGTCGGCTGCCGGCTTCTAGGCCCGAGCGTCGTCGTCGTGTTTCTGGCTCTGGACGCTGTCCATCAGTGGTATCTCGTCCCAGTGGTCAAGGGCGGCCTCGATCCTCGAGGCGAGGTCGGTCCTTGCCTTCTAACCGTACCGCGGGCTGTACGCCCACGAGCGCCAATATTTCCTTAGATGATAGACCTAGGTCGTCTTCCTTCCTTATCATTGGTCCCCGAGATCGAGTTTCCTTGAATCCGTCCTCTGTTCAGCCCCTACCATCGACCTCCCTTTCCCAGAATCCAAACCCATGCTTTACTTGCGTTCATCTCAGTGCGCAATTTATTGGGAATGGTAATGACTTCATGGCGAACCTAGTCTTAGGCAGTTGTTCTCACCATGTCGGCCTTAGAACTTCAGTTCCCATGACCTCTTCAGATAGTTCTTCGAGCTCTTCACACTGTAGTTTATTTAACTCAGGTGCGTGTACTTTGCTTCTTTTGTTGTTTTTAATCCACCCATTTTGCTGTTCTAGGTTCTTATGGAGTCCCCTTCTGCAGAACTCAACGTGGAGACTACCTCATCTAATCACGAGCTGGAAGCCGAGGTTGCAGTAGTGGAAGAAGGTTCTGCCCCAGTGAGTGTCAGTCTGCGCCGGCAGTTTCCCTGGGTGACCCAGGAAGTCCTTAGTTTTAGGTCCTCCCTGACCACAGAGGAGATATCTGGGTTACCCATTGGTAACCCGATAGGTTTTAATACCTTCTGCCCAGCGGAGGATGAGCCAGTGTGCTCAGGTCGGAATCCGCAAGAGCCTCCCTTTTTCTTCTTTTACCGAGATTTGATCACAAAGATCGGTATTCGCTTTCCTTTTTCCCCCTTTATTATATGTCTTCTGAACCATTTCCTTTTAGCTCCCACTCAAATTCACCCTAACGGATGGGCATATATTGTTGCCTTCGAGCAACTCTGCGTATCCTTGTCCGTTAACTGTTCCGTTGCCCTGTTTATGTATTTTTTTAATATCTATACCCCACGCTCCGGTTCTGAACCCCCCAAGTTGAAGGGTTGGGCCAGCATCCGGGGTCGTATTAGTAAGCCGTCTAGGAGGTTGTTTTCTGTATACAGTGACTCCTTCAAAAACTTCAAGGGCGCGTATTTCAAGGTCGTGGCCGAGTCCGGTGAGAAGCCCTGGTTTGTTGCTGAAAAAGATGAGGGGA
>JAVKPL010011069.1:0-11600 GCA_032173675.1 Gastrolobium villosum | reverse complement strand
AGTGTGCAGTGTCTTCCTGCTCAGGGCGTCAGCTACCACGTTTGCCTTTCCTGGGTGGTACTTAAGTTCAAAATCGTGGTCCTTCAGAAATTCCATCCACCGACGTTGCCGCATATTCAGCTCCTTCTGGTCGAACAAGTACTTCAAACTCTTATGATCGATGAACACGTCAAACTGCGAACCATACAAGTGATGCCTCCAGATCTTAAGTGCAAACACTATAGCTGCTAACTCCAAATCGTGCGTAGGATAATTTTCTTCGTGAGGCTTCAGTTGTCGAGATGCATAAGCTACCGCCATACGATCCTGCATCAACACGCATCCAAGTCCTTTCAGCGACGCATCGCAGTATACTTCGAACCTTCGAGTAGGATCCGGAATCGTGAGTACGGGAGCACTTGTCAATCTGCTCTTTAGTTCCAAGAAACATTCTTCACAAGCTTCAGTCCACTCAAAAGGCTTGTCCTTCTGAGTGAGACGAGTAAGAGGTTGCACTATCTGAGAGAAATTCTGGATAAACCTTCGATAATATCCAGCCAGACCTAAGAAACTTCTTACTTCAGTGACAGACTTGGGTCGTTCCCAATTCATAACAGCTTCAACCTTGCTGGGTCCACCGCGATACCTTCTGATGAAATGACATGGCCCAGAAACTGGACCTCTTTAAGCCAAAACTCGCACTTCGACCATTTCGCGTACAACTGCTTCTCCTTCAAGATTTGCAAGACAATCCTCAGATGTTCCGCATGCAGCTCTTCATTAGCTGAGTAAATCAGGATATCGTCGATAAACACAATTACGAACTGATCAAGAAACGGGCGGAAGATGCGGTTCATGTAGTCCATGAATACCGCTGGAGCATTCGTAAGTCCGAATTGGATCACCTGATATTCATAGTGCCCATAACGGGTCCTAAAAGCGGTTTTCGGAATATCCTCCGGTTTGACCCGGATCTGATGGTATCCCGATCGTAAATCTATCTTAGAAAAGACTCTGGCTCCTCTCAGCTGGTCCATCAAATCGTCGATCCTCGGTAGCGGATACTTATTCTTCACCGTGACTTTGTTCAGCTGGCGGTAATCTACACACAGACGTAAGCTTCCATCCTTCTTCTTAATCAAGATAGCTGGAGCACCCCATGGAGACGTACTCGGTCTGATGAATTCCTTTGCCAAAAGCTCTTCTATCTGCTTCTTCAACTCGCGAAGTTCCAACGGCGCCATGCGATACGGGGCAATGGAGATTGGTCCAACTCCAGGAACAAGTTCGATCGAAAATTCTATTTCCCTATGAGGAGGCAATCGAGGTATTTCATCCGGGAATACCTCCTCGAATTCTCTAACTACCGGTACATCCTGAATTTGATTGTCAACCGAGGTCTCAGCCTCGATTGACAAAAGATATCCTGCTGCTCCCTTGTGGAGCTCTTTTCTAACTTGCAATAAGGAAATGAGAGAGAAAGGTTGAAAATTACCATCTTTCGCAGGAACAACGACTTTCCCCGCTCGACAGTCCAAAGTTATCCCGTTTTCCGTCAACCAGTCCATACCGATAATCACATCGAAGTTGAATACCGGCAGGACCACCAAGTTAACTGTATACGTATTCCCTTCATACTGCAAGGTAACACCTCTGCAGATCTCTGAGGCTGTGCACGATCCTCCAGTAGGTGTGCTGATGTGTAACTCATAAGGTAACGGGGTTGGGGTGATGCCTATTCTCAAGGCAGTATGCTTTGCCATAAAAGAGCCAGACGCTCCAGAATCAAAGATAACAGAAATTGGGTGACCATTCAGAGTGACATTACCTTTGATCAGGTTGGGAAACTTCTGCGCTTCATTTGCATCCAATGTGAACACCCGTGCTTGCGGAGGCTGTTGATCAGCGTTCTGGGGGCATTTGTAAGCAAAATTTCCTTGCTGGCCGCATCTGAAGCATGCATTGTTGTTCTTGCGACAGACTCCAAAGTGATTCTTTCCACATGTGGCACAAACAGTCGCGCCCTGACGTCCAGTCGACGATTGACCCACCGTAAAGTTTCTCTTAAAGTTTCCAGGTCGTGCCTGCAACTGCGTACCTCTGCCTCGACCCCTACCAGGTGCCGTCCTGAAGAATCAGCCTGCTCGGTTTCCTCCGTGGAATTGTGGTGGTGGCATGTTCAAGTTCTTGGCCTCCAGAATGATTCCTTCTGCCTGACGACTCTGGTTGATGAGTTCCGGAAGTGTACGATTAGCCGTCGTTAAGATGAGCTTACGGATCTCCGGGTGTAATCCGCTCTCGAACTTCTCCACCTGCCATTCTTCATCATAAATGTTCCGATCAAAGTTGGCGTACTCGATCAGCTGCCCAAACTTTGCAATATACTCATTAACCGTCATGTTATCCTGCCTGAGTGACAGCAGTTCAGTGTGCTTCATCCTTCTCATTGCCTTAGGAAAATACTTGTCCAAAAATACTTATCTGAACACGGCCCATGTCAGTTCCACGTCCTGAGCTCTCAGCAGAGCCCTCGCACCAGTCCACCATGTTAAAGCTTCTCCCATCAGCTGGTACGACGCGTAATCAGTCTTCTGCGCTTCCGGGCATGCCATGCGTTCGAAAATATGCTCAATCATCTGCAGCCACTTCGCTGCAGCCTCGGGGTTGTCCTCACCCTCAAAGGTAGGTGGTTGGAAGTTGCGGAAGTCTTTCAACCTCCGACGGGCAATTTCTTCTGCATTTTCATGCAGTGGGGGTTGGTTCTGATTCTGTTGCCTATGATCGCGCCATTCTTGGCTCATATTCTGGATAAACGTTGCCAGTCCCCCAATGGTAGTGATAAGATCCTCTTCCGCATCGCCAGTCCTTCCCCGAGTTGAACCGCGACCACCCGCCATGATTCTGCACTCACAATATCAGGAAATGAGTTGATCAGGCTCACCGCAAGTTATTCATGGCAGCAGTCCCAAGTAGGTACTCGAGTTCAATTCGGACAAGTTAGCTATGCATCCGTGTCTTATCACAGAACAGTCCTACCAATCTAACTATACTAGCTAATACATATACTTAAACTATAGCACATTTAGACAGTCAATCAGCAGATAAGCACAATCAACAATCAATTCAATCAAACACAAGCAAATCCATGGACCAAACTGCTCTGATACCAATTAGTGTAACGCCCTCCCTTGTATGCATCCAAGAGAGTCGTTCGCTAAGCGGAATTAGAGTTGTTAACGTCACATGAGCTAACAAAGAATCTCATAGCAGTATACAAATCCGTATAAAAATTTCAGGCACTTAAATTCTTTTCACAAAGGTTTTCCAAAATAACCGCTGTTCATAAGAGTTCAAGCTAACATAGAGATGATAAAGATTACAGTCATCCAATAGTACCAAAACATTAATCATTACAGTCATCCAATTAAACACACAGCAACAGATATAATCCACGCATCAGCAAGCAACAGCAAAACATCACTCCTTCAATTGCCTTTACGTCCTCCTGCCATTTTGGAAAAATAGCAGCCCCGAAGGGGTGAGAATAATCCCAGTAGTGTGGCAACAAAACCAGTAATATAACAGTATTAACTAGGCACAAAATCATAAACAGTCACTTCAACATATCCTTGTTCCTTTTCCTTTTTCCTTTTCATCATATTCATATATATATAGCGCATATAACGCCTTTCCTTTTCATCATATTCATATATTGCGTATATAACGCCTTTCCTGTGCGCTTTTAGCACCGTCGTGCGCGCACTTCATAGTGGAATCAAATATCCCTTGGCACCTGAGCTCCATATGGATTCCATCTGTGGGCCTATGCGGACTGATGCCAAGTGTCCCATACCCCGGTACCTTGGGGATGCCTATATGATGCTTGCTCAAACACATGGTCCTGTACATAACTATTCTAAAACAAGGCCTATATGATCATGATACATGCATGTCATGCTATGCATTTCACACACAAAGCATAAAAATGTGGTATGATGTAAGATGCATGCTTATATACCTTTCATATGCGTTATGCTGCCACATAACGTCTTTACCTCATAATCATATAGCCATCACGGCACATTTTAGGCAGTTTCCTTTCATCATAATGGAACATAATATTTTTACGGAATATGGAGCATCATGTCACAATTTTATACCAGTAGTCAATAGTCACATTAGGTAATATCGCCTGACACTTACCTTTGCGTGCTTTAAATATTACCAAACAGCAGCGAAGTATCTCACTTCTTAAGCGCACCTAAATCAATTACAACTAATCATTTACAGTGGCTATTTACAGCAGAAACAGAGAGCATACAGCAGTGGCTTACAGCAGCAAAACAGTGAGCATACAGCAGTGTTTACAGCAGCAAAACAGTGAGCATACAGCAGTGTTTACAGCAGCAAAACAGTGAACATACAGCAGTGTTTACAGCAGCAAAACAGTGAGCATACAGCAGTGTTTACAGCAGCAAAACAGTGAGCATACAGCAGCAAAACAGTGGGCATACAGCAGTGTTTACAGCAGCAAAATAGTGACGTTTTAAACAGAAACAGTGACGTTTTTAAAACAGAAACAGTGGCGTTTTTAAAACAGAAACAGTGGCACTTTGAACTTCCAAAACAGTGGCATAAATCTTGGTTTTTTGGACATTGAAACAGTGGCATATTATGGATTAAAACAGTGGCATTCTATGCATACAAACAGTGGCATAGAAGGACTAAAACAGTGGCATTTTTATGCATAAAAACAGTGGCATATGATGACTAAAACAGTGGCCTTTTATGCATAAAAACAGTGGCATTTTGAGCATGGAAACAGTGACATTTGATGACTAAAACAGTGGCCTTTTATGCATAAAAACAGTGGCTTAGGGAGCACTAAAACAGTGACATATATGTGCAGAAACAGTGGCATGTAATGTGCAGAAACAGTGGCATATGTGTGCAGAAACAGTGGTATGTAATGTGCAGAAACAGTGGCATGTAATGTGCAGAAACAGTGGCATATATGTGCAGAAACAGTGACATTTATGTGCAGAAACAGTGGCATGTAATGTGCAGAAACAGTGGCATATATGTGCAGAAACAGTGGCATTTGGATGGTGCTTTTGAGGAACCGAAACAGTGAATATTTTGTCATCAAAACAGTGACATATTCATAGGGAAACAGTGGCACATTTCTCTTCAAAACAGTGTCATAATCATGCAAAACAGTGGCATATAATCTTAAGCATAACCATGAGGCTTTTACTCTACAACTCATGCATACAAGTCATCATAAAATGGCTCCATACTTATACTTTAACCATGCTCAACCAAGAATCCAAAACCACATATAAACAAGGAGACATTTAAGCATACATACATGGTTACGAAGAAAATGTTCTAAGTTCAAGGCCTACCTCGTGTAGCACACACTTCACCACACCCTTACTAGCTCTTCTTCACAACAAGTCCTCTCTACCTAGGATGTTCTAAGCGCAACCAAGGTGAGGATGGACAAACTTGGGCAGCTTCAAGGTTGAGGACAAAGCTGGACAGTGAGGGAATGTGAGGAGGAAACTTACTCTTGCTTGGAGGTCTAGAGTCACGGTTTGAAGGTGAGGGAAGGAGGGAGTTGGCTTGGCAAAGTCTTCTTGCTCCAAGGAGGCTTGTTGGTGCGGCTTAGAGAGAGTGAGGAGGAGGAGGAGAGGAGTTGGCTGCACAAGTGAATGGGGGCAGCCCCCTCTTGTGCGCAAATTTAAAGGGAAGGTGAGGAGAAGTGGCATGATTAAGCATTATGAAAAATCTGATTACTTGAGGAGATGGGGCTGCACACAAGGTTGCTTCTAAAGTACTCTATTCACATGCAAGGAGGGGAGAAGATGATTCAGATCTGAGTTAGGCTTCTAAGTCAGAATTTTTCTTGCACAAATGGCCAAGCCATGCGCACAAAGTGAGGTGTGAGGGAGGTTCACTAAGTCCACAAGCAAGACAGCTTTGTGGCAGCCAAGAAATCTGATTTTGGGGCTGTCTTGTGCGCATAGAATGATGAAGATGCAGCCCCAAGATCCTACTTATGATGCATGTGGAAGCAAGGGCAGGTTTGACTCATGATGGGCTGCAAAAGCTTGCCTAAAATCTGCACAATGCAGTCTCATGATGGAAGTGTAAGAGGGTTCTCCAAGTCAACAAGTTAGGCAGCTTTGTGTCATAAGAAAAATCTGCACCAAGGCCCCTCCATGTGCGCCTAAATGGAGAAGTATGCAGCCTAAAATCATGCTAAATTGCACATGTGTCTTCCATGCAATAAAATAGAGATCAAGTGTGCAAAAGTCAAGGTGAGGTGGCGGTCAACAATAAGGAAATTGGCAGATTTTTTTCTAAGTGTTACTCACCCTCTTGTGCGCATAAATGAGTGGGAATTACCTTTGCCATGTGAGAGTTACTTGATACACAAGACACCTTAGTTGGACAAGGCTTAGGGAAGATAAGGGTGGACACAACCTTGGGCTGAATTAGCTTGATCCAAGAGCCATCCTTGGGCCATTGGCCACACACACAAAGGATCCAAATACACAAGTCCAAAAGCAACAAGTCCAAAATTTAACTAGCCCACTTCCAAACACTAAGGCCTTCTAACACACACTCACATTACTCACATGATTTTAATAAATTCATATGCCTACATATACACCCTCCTATGATTTAATTTAATTAATTACCTTAGTCTTATCCAAGGATAAGGATCAACGATTCGCAAGCCATCACACATAAACTATAATTCCGAAACCTAAACATACATCAATAACATATAGCATATAGTACTTATGTATTTTACTAATTATGCGGGATGTTACATAAGCCACGCTTGATAAAATTGCGGAATAACTTTTTCTTTAATTCAATTATGACGTCATTAACTTTAGCCAACTTGATTACTTAATCAATTTCATAAAATACTGCCTGTATGTAAATTGCAAGACAACTAACTGAATACCTCATAAATATATATAAAGTGAGTATCTAAAGCCACAGGACTACAACACATAGCCTGGACCAAAATCCTGATACTTTAGTACAACTTTAACTCAAAAGAAAACATAACAAGTCTATGTGACAAACCCCATGCTCACCAAATAAGGCAAAAATGCCCAAAACAGTCTTAACATAACATAAAGATCAAAGCGGAAAAACATAACAACAGTCAACATCCAGCATGTCATAATAACATCAACTCAGCTCTGGCCTCCTACCACCTGAGCCCTCAACATTACCTGAAATAAGCGTCCCCAAACGTGGGGTGAGATCTCTAAACAAGAAATCTCAGTAAGGCAAGGGGTCCTCAAGGATCTTCCACCCCAAGCTCACTTACATGTGTAATATAAGTTCAAAAACAGTATTTACAATATAAGTTCCAAAACTATGCAGTGCAACAGATATTCATGCCATGTGTGTTTATAAAATCTACTCGCCCGAGAAATGCAGGAATACGTCTATACCCACATAAGTACAAGGAACACCGCTTGCACCTCACCCACAGCCTCACCATCTTGTATGTACCACATACTCAGGCTTACCGTAAAGGTGGACATCACATGCATATCATAAAAGCACATTGCATATAATAGCTCAACAGCATTTCTAAAACATCAAAGCATGTAACGCAGCATGCATAAACCACATCCCCATGGGACATGGTGGAACCACAAAATGGCTAAACCCAGGACACGAAAGCTTACCTTGCAAGCTAGCTATCCAAGCCAAGAGTCCAACCACTCTCAAATCCAAACACAGCAGTATCACAATCTGTTATGGACCAATACTATATCATTAATTATACATCACAAGCATATAACTTAAAGACTACGCCTTTCCCTTACATTTTACGTCTTAAGGCTTCCAACAAGCCATAAGCCCTTAATCATGTGATTCTGACTTAATTCATTTATTACAGAAGTTTAACTTCCTTAATCTAGGGTCTACAAACCTCCAATAGCTTACTGTTCACACAGCACAGCTACTGTTCTGCGAAATCCCAGAATATTCGGATATTACAAGGGGCATATCTGGATATACAATATCCGGATATCACACTGTCCATATCCGGATATACCATATCCGGATATCCAGATCCCTCATCCGAATATGAATATCCGGATACCATATCCGGATATGAATATCCGGATACCATATCCGGATATGAATATCCGGATATCTGTTCGACAAATATCCGGATATCTCACGGCAGAATGCAGTTTCTGCATTTTCGTGAATATCCACTCCAAAGATTTAACTTTAAACACATGTACACGTTAAAGGATGCATCTTTAATCTGTTTTAGGTTCATACTCATTATACCTTCTTGTTTACTCATTAAACATGGCCAAGACATCAACTTTAAGCATCAAAACTTAAGATCAAAGGTGACAAGGCTTACCAAAGCTCAAAACAGAGTAAAGTGTGCTCTTGGAGCTCCCCAACAGCTCCTCAACTCAGGCCATAAAATGGTGTAAGAAAATGGTGCAAAGCTTGGCCCTTTCAACACAAAGGAAGCTCCTTGAAGCCTCCAATGGCATGAACAATAGCTCACAACAAGGGAGACAATAACCCAGCCCACTAAACACCCCTCAACCAGCACCTCAACTCAGAAAAAGGTTGCACTTCATTCTCACAAGACACACTCTAGTTGTTTAGGAATGGTGAAGAAGGTGATCACAAGCTCAAGAAAAGATGAAGGAGAAGGCAATGGAACAGTAGCTCCAATTCAGCCAACCAAGGTTCACGTAGGATAGAGGCTGCCTAGGGTTTTGTGCCCTCAAAAGATAGTATATATAGGCATTTAAGCCATAACGCGCAGTATTAGCCTTAATAGCAACGCAAAAGATCTTGATCCCAAACTTTGGGATCTAGACCTAGACATTTTTCTAAGATTTGTCATATTTTTATTTTATTTTTCGGAGCACCTTTCCGGTACGCGCTTTTCCATAGCCAGTATCAGTTCTGGCATCCGATTACATTATTTTGACTTGAAACTTGTTTTACAAGTCCTACATAATATTCTAGTAATTATCATGCATTCGTTATAATTTTCCGGATACTTTTCCGGTACGCATTTATACCGGGTAGCAGAACCGGTATCTGCGCTTTTCTTCCGAAAAACGACTTTCAGCATTTTTACTCACTCAGTATAATTATTTAAGCCCAATAACAATTATTAAGGTCAATTATGGAATCATTTCCTAATTATCATAATTAATTCACTAATTACCTTAATTAGCGGTGCGGGTTCTTACATTCACCCCACCTTTTTAAGGATTTTGTCCTCAAAATCAGAAACATGCCTGTCTCGGGAGTCAGGATACTGCCGGAGAAACTCATCCTCTCGCTCCCACGTGCACTCCTCGGGACTACGCCCAGTCCACTGCACCTTGACCATCGGAATAGTCTTGCTTCTAAGCTGTTTCTCGCCTCGACCGAGAATCTTGAGTTGTCCGACGGGAGTCTTTAGGTTCTCCCGAACCTCCACATCATCCGGCTGCACCACGTGCGAAGGATCTGCTATGTACCTTCGAAGCTGAGACGCGTGAAACACGTCATGGAGGTTGACGAGGTTCGGAGGTAAGGCAAGTCGATAGGCAACAGGTCCTACTCTACCAAGGATCTGGTAGGGCCCAATGAATCGCGGGCTCAACTTCCTCACTCCGAGTGCCCGTCCAACACCGGTGATAGGTGAAAGTCTCACAAACACGTGCTCACCCTCACTGAACTCCAGTGGATGATGCTTGACATCATAGTAGTTTTTCTGGCGATTCTGCGCCTGCTTCAACTTTTCTCTGATCATCTGGATCTGCTGGGTAGTATCTTGGACAAAGTCCAGGCCAAATAGCTCTTTGTCTCCAACCTCGGACCAGCAAGTAGGAGTCCGACACCTCCTACCATACAGCGCTTCGTAGGGTGCCATGCCCAGACTAGCATGAAAACTGTTGTTGTACGAGAATTCTACCAACGGAAGGTACCTATCCCATGCAGAACCCTGCTCCAACGTGCAAGCTCTCAACATGTCCTCCAATGTTTGGATGGTCCGCTCAGTCTGTCTGTCAGTCTGAGGGTGATAGGCGGTACTCAATCTCAGCTGTGTACCAAAAGCCTCCTACAGCGCCTCCCAGAACCGAGATGTGAACTTCGGGTCCCTATCACTGATGATACTCTCGGGCACCCCGTGAAGCCTCACAATCTCGCGGACATATAGCTTGGCCAACTGCTCTGTAGTGAAGCTCACCTTCACAAGAAGAAAATGGGCAGACTTGGTCAATCTGTCCACAATGGCCCAGATAGAGTCACAACCAGTCTGAGTTTTGGGCAGTCCCACCACAAAGTCCATGGAAATACTCTCCCACTTCCACTGTGGAATCTCAAGAGGTTGAAGTTTACCAGACGGTTTCTGGTGCTCGATCTTCACTTTCTGACATATCAAACACTTGGACACGTAGACCGCTATGTCTTTCTTCATGCCCGGCCACCAAAAATTTCTTTTTAAGTCCTGGTACATTTTTGTAGCACCAGGGTGGATAGTAAACTGGCCCTTATGAGCCTCTGTCATAACCTCTTCTGTCAATGGCCCTCGAGGAATAACAATCCTCTTCTGGAACAACAATAAATCATCCTTGTTCCAAGACACACCGTCCTGGTTCTTCACATAATCTAGGCACTCTCTTTGCACTTGCGCCTCTTTAATCTTTTCCATCAGCTCATTAATCACTTCTGCTGTTTCCATCTCAAGTAGTGCGCCCCTAAATAAGGAGTTCACTCTCAAGCCTCTGAACTTTTCGATCACCTCGTAGTCACTCATCATCAAGCTGGATAAGCTCACGGATTTCCGACTCAAAGCATCGGCTACCATATTGGCTTTGCCAGGATGGTACCTCAGCTCAAAATCGTAGTCCTTCAAGAACTCCATCCATCTCCGCTGTCTCATGTTCAACTCCTTCTGGTCAAACAGATATTTCAGACTCTTGTGGTCACTGAATACAGCAAACTTCATGCCAAACAGGTAATGCCTCCAAATCTTGAAAGCAAAAACAATGGCTGCCAACTCCAAGTCATGAGTCGGGTAGTTCTCCTCATGAGGTTTCAACTGTCTTGAAGCATAAGCAACAGCTTTCCCTTTCTGCATCAACACACAGCCTAGCCCCTTTCCTAAAGCATCGCAATATAACTCAAACTGCTCCGCAGGATCAGGAAGGACTAACACAGGAGCAGTAGTAAGTCTCTCCTTCAACTCCTGGAAGCACTCCTCACACTCATGTGTCCACACGAATGGAGTCTCCTTTCGGGTAAGGCGAGTCATTGGTAGCACCATCTTGGAGAATCCCTCTATGAACCTCCTGTAGTACCCAGCCAAACCCAAGAAGCTTCTCACTTCGGTAACCGTCTTGGGCCTCTCCCAATCCATCACGGCCTCAATCTTGTTAGGATCAACTGCAACTCCATTAGCAGAAATCATATGACCCAGAAATTTTACCGCCTTGAGCCAAAACTCACATTTTGACGGCTTAGCATAAAGCTTTTTCTCTTTCAACACTTGCAAAACAATCTTCAAGTGCTCAGCATGCTCCTCCTCGGTCTTGGAGTAA